>DWKA01002202.1:0-11015 GCA_018249155.1 Panoquina ocola ocola
TAGAGAAGTGGCGCGCGAGGCTCCTATACAAAATTGAGTGTATCATCATTCTATACCTTCTCTGTTTTCTATGATATTAACTCCATCCTTCTTGTGACTCTATCGTTACAAAATACTATAAAAAATAAATAAAATAAATCATTAAAAGTATGTACGATCACGGTCATTAATATGAAATTATTTTTTTATTTTATGGCGCGAAGCAAGTTTTTTCTTATTCCATGGCTCAAAGCGATTTGTCCATACAGCCATTCCTTCCCGTATGTTTATTTTACTCTTTAGATATTTTTCAATAACAAAATTATGAATACCCAACAATACAGTTTTATTAAAGCTAATAGTTGATCGAAGTAGCTTTAAAAATTAAATAAACCTTCATACTTGGTCGTTGGTCGTATACAAGACCAAGGACTTTATTACAAGACAAATCACATTGACAATTTGTCAGTTTTGTCACATTCATAACGTTGACGTTCATGACAGTTAGATGACAGATTCACATAGGTTAACAATAATCAAAATAATTATTTTCTTTCGCTACATTACTTTCCAAGAGTTCATATTTTATGTGTTCTGAAGTTGGTTTTGGGTGTTATCTATTAATATTCACTCGTGATAAGATTATAGCAGGCCGCCAAGTCGGATACAGACAGACTAAACTAATTCGGTCACCGGCCGTTCATTATCAGAATATTTTAGAGTCGCGAGGAGATTATTAAAGATGAATTTTGCCGGGAAAGTAGTAATCGTGACCGGTGCAAGTTCTGGTATAGGTGCCGCTACAGCTGTATTTCTATCTAAACTGGGTGCTAAGCTGTCGTTGACCGGCAGAAACGTGGAAAATCTCCAGAAGGTCAACAAGGACTGCGAAAAATCGACTTCTACATTTGTTGTTGCGGCAGATTTAACTAAGGAGAGCGACATAGAGAAAATAGTGAAGAATACTGTCGATCATTACGGACAAATAGACGTCTTAGTGAATAATGCGGGCATCATCGAGACCGGCACGATCGAGACAACGTCACTGGCCCAATACGACCGGCTTATGGCCACTAACGTTCGCTCCATCTACTACCTGACGATGCTGGCCGTGCCTCATCTTCTGAAAACCAAAGGAAACATTGTCAACGTGTCGAGCGTCAATGGTATCAGATCCTTCCCGGGAGTTCTCGCTTACAACGTGTCCAAGGCCTCCGTCGACCAGTTCACCAGATGCGTCGCTTTGGAGCTAGCTCCTAAGGGGGTGAGAGTGAACTGTGTGAATCCAGGAGTAATATTAACTGAATTACAGAAGAGGGGCGGGTTAAGTGATGAGCAGTATGCTGCATTCTTGGAGAGAACCAAAGAGACCCATGCTTTGGGTCGTCCTGGGAAACCAGATGAAGTTGCGGCAACTATAGCATTTTTGGCAAGTGAACTGGCTAGCAATATCACTGGTGCCAGTGTTCCTGTTGACGGTGGCCGTCACGCCATGTGCCCACGCTAAGAGGATGCATTTTTTTAAGTTTACATAGTCATTTGCTAAGTCTTGAATATTTACATATTATTATAATGATGCGTACAACGCACTGACAAGTGCCTTATTTTCTGATTAAATTTAATTAGCATGTAAGCTCAAACTTAAAATTTTATCTCACTTATTGTGCATTTACAAATGTTAATTGTTTACTTATTTTATCTTTATTAAAAGGTTTTAACTTTCTGCAATATAAAACTGTTTCTTTTATTTAAAACTTCTAATTTTGTTTATTTATATATACTAATAAATGATTTGCTAATGTGCCTTAAACTTATTAAGATGAGTGAGGAATAGTTTGTAGGGGGTGTTTATGATAAGGAACCAATATTTATGGTTGTATGAATAAAAGATGAATAAAATTCAAAGATATTTAATACCACAGAATTAAAATCTACTGTCTGCCATTTCTTAGGTTATTAATAAAAAACTTATTAACGATTATCACATTTACCTTTTTTACATTAACTATATCTAAATATAATAATAATATACAAGTTCAGAGTCAACCTGGATTCCCTCGTTGGAAAGTATCTTAGGAAAATATGTTATACAAAATGTCGACAAATTCCAGCCATGTAAAATAAATAACATCTAAAACTTGCTTAAAATAATTCTGTTATTCACCATAGATTTTTCTTATCTGTACATATTTCTTTAAAAAAAATTGGCACTAAATCATAAACGAATGTAACCACTACATTATTTAACCATGCTTGTTAGTCCCTAAATAAATAATCTATCTTACTAGATACGTCTAAAATAATGATAACAGGAAATTAAATGGTAATTAATATGAGAAAAGAGGTACTGGGTTTGCGCCTTCAGTTTTTATCGTGTAAAAAAGTATCAAAAGTCAACAAAATGCATAATTATTATAACTCGTGTTGGTCCGTAATTTATCATTGGCAAAAATATAATTTAAATTGTTTAAATATCTAAACAATAACTAAGCAAGTGCTAAAACACACATTTAAAACACGCCATAAAAAGACTGTCAAAACAGTAGGTACCTACTACCAATTACCTGACGATAAATTAGGTGTTACAAAAAATTTGATATTACATAGGTATTTACACTATCTAGGTCACAGGTAACTGCTACTGCTAAGAGTGCTAAGTGCTTCTGTGGTCGTACTGCCAATTTTTCTAACTACCTACTACTACTAAATTTTGTATGGGTTCGAAACAGATTCATCTAGCGGCAGTTAAGAAAAACTAAATTTTCTCATTAGCCGCGTCCGGACTGGCCGAGCAGTCTCGTGAGGTTTACCGCGCCAAGCAAATGCTCGGTCAGTCGGGACGTGCCTCGGCGAGGCAAACCCACAAGCCACCACGCCTGAGCGTCACGCGGGCATACGCGCGAGGCGACTCCGCCAGTCCGGACACGGCTATTCAAATAAAATTTTACGTTCGAATGTTAATGTGCAGATCGAGTAGTTAAAAAATGTTGTACTAAACCCACTGGACTCCTGAGAATTGAGGTGGTATCGATCGCGCCTCTAGCATATACGATACACGTACTGTGTACAGAGAATACTATAGGTACCTGGTTGTATTGTATTGTGTCTAATAATATCTACGGTATTAGCAGCTGGTCAGCAGGCACGGCCGCGAACAGTTTCTTGGCCTCGTTGACGCAGGCGCTTATGATGGTCTCGAAGGCAGTTGGCGCGATGTCCCGGATCACCGGCTCCCAGTTCTCATTGATCACCTTGTGGATCGTGTCTCCTGGAAAGGGAAACGTCACGTCACAGTTGTCACTTGTGGTATGGACATGGACTATGGTTGCTTATCCTGAAACCACTAAACGCTGGATTCATAACTCAACTGCGCGTTTCATTATTCAATGTTATTAAAGCATGTACCGTAACGTACAGCTACATCAATACCTTACAAAGTTTCAATAATTATGTGATGTATGAATACATCGCCTACATTATATTCACTACCTTCGTAATACAATGTTCGATAGTATAATTAAATGAGACGTTACGTGTTTTAATGTCGACGTTATTGATCAGCGGTGATAATGACAGCAAAACACCACCGAAGTTTCTTATTGACATGATTGAAGATAGTATTGCAATATGTATTCGATAGCTTCCGGGTGCAATGGCGCAATGAAAATAAATGTTTATATGAGACATATTTAGATAGCGACGGACAGTCATGGGGAGGTAGGTACTTGGCAAGAATCTGAAAGAGACAGTTACACGCACAGAACAAAAAGCGTAGCAAAACGACTTCTGCGCATCTAATGTCTCTTTCTACGTCTTTCCAAGTTAGTTGCCCATAACTATCAACCTGGACATGACATCGCCTATGGGTAGTAAATTGCGAGGTACAGAGGTACCTACTAACAAAACGCATAAACTCACTCATCCATAAAACGGGTCGTCCATTGAGTTATAAAGTTGCAATCGCGTAGCATATAAAATAATTTCCTGTCCATTTCGTCAATATATCGTTCATGCTTAGTTTGCAGCCTTGTCGACGAATATACCTACTGCAAGAAGTGCAAGAGCTAGCTGCAACGCCGTGGCCTAACCGTTGAATTACGACATCGTCGAGACTAGACTGCATGCTGATTTGCAATCTATTATCAAAGTAACGACTAATGTAGCCTCTACGAAACTATAAAGGTAATTTATGTATGTGTCCCAACGCCTGAACAGTTCAGAGGTCGACACTGACGTCTATCTAGGGTTCAAGGATAACAGGTTGGGTATTCTTGCATTACATTATATACCTACTCGCGCATGTCGAAGGTTGATCAAGCGCGAAGTAAACAGTGAAAAAGTGTTAGAAAATGGGATAACAATGTTAAAGGATTGATGCGCGTGGCAAGTTTACTCGTAGTTCCACACTTGTCCAGAATTTTGGCAGTGGTCCCGGTATAAAATACGTTACACCACAGACCAACAGATGGATATTACCTATTGTATTAGTTGATATGACATTTTAGTATAGGTTTTTATAAATTATGTTATTTGTGTTATTATTGTTACAAGAAGTAAAACTCGTCAAATCGTTGGTACCATTCAAGCCGTCAACAGTTCGGCGGCAGGCACCTTTCCAAAGAAGCTCTTGACTTCTTCGACGCATCTCTTGATGATCTGCTGTAGGGCGGGCGGAGCGATCTCCTGCATGATAATGCTCCAGTTCTCGTTCAGGAATTTACCTGTCGTGTCCGCTGCAATAGACGATGTGTCGGGTTATGTGTGTGTCGTTGGTTGAGTAAAGCAGTAGAAATAGGTATCAAAAATTGTGAATGGCTTGATCAAATTGAACAAAGATCTTTGGGCTCTGAAGATTTGGCAACTGGCAAGGCTACTTAGGTATAAAGTGGCAAATAAAAATTGTAGGTACCCATTAGTGTCAATCAGACCGTTTAAGTGTTTTAATTTTGAAACTATTAGTGCAGATTGAACTAACCGGTTCCCTACTCACACGGTGAGTGATTTGTGGAAGTACATTCAAAATAGTAAAAGTTGTTTGGAACATTGAGCGCCGGTACAATGTTGTAATTTTGCATTTTTATATACAGGTATGTAACAGGTTTATTGTATACCTTTATTCTATAATCTTTGTCACCACAGAGTTGTGTTTAATAAGACATAGGTAATAAATCCTCAAAAAAAACTTAGCTGCGAGCACAATTTTACTTATAAGCACGCGATGCATCCCTTTTGGCGGTTAGCGGCATTTTTTAACACGCCACGTGACTGATTTAGGAGGACGTTGGGTTAAAACAAATCAGAGACTGCGGCGGTATTCATAAAGTCCTTATACTATCACACAACAGCGTAACACGACTATACTGCATTAGCAGCCGTTATGTGACATGCGCTTGCATCGTCACAATACCGTAGTTAATAGAACGCGTTTTGGTTAAAGTCACTTACCCAACTGCTGGTTCCCTCCGAACAGATTGTTGAACTTGAACTGCGCGCGGTCCATCTTGTAGCTGTCCTTGTAGCCCGTCACCACCCAGTGCCCGTCCACCGTCTTGTAGTCGTACTTCACCAATATATTCAGATTTGCTGCAAAAAAATTCAATAAATATAATACATACCAGTAAACCACTTTTACAAATGGTTTTACTTGCTACACGATTTTTATGTGGTCAAGTCTATTTTTCTGTAACGTACTCGTATGTACCTACTAAACACTCAAGTTGCGTTATTAATGTGTGCACAACCAGGGTTAATACTCAATGATTTATCTTAGATACTTAGTAGATACCTATATACAGGTTTTTAAAAACGAACTATCTCATAGTTCCATAGCTCAAAATCTTAATAATTAAATAATATAGGTAACACTGAGAAGCACCTTGAGATTCTGATACTGTTAGCGTGGTTTCACAGTTGTCCGGGCGACACGTACGGGCGGGTCCGGGCCGTCATTTTTGATTGCCATTTGATTGAAAATCGTACGGGTAACGCCCGCATTGCTGTGAAACGATTAGTACATCATCAAAGATGTGCTTCACCCGCGTGCCGCGCCCGGAAACGCACGTACGGGTGGCCCGGATATCAGTGAAACCAGCCTTTGAGGTTGACGTACTCGTAGCTCAACTTATTTTCAATCCGACCCGGTCCATCTATTCGTGCGAACTACAACTAGGGATGTGAGAAAAGACATCAAAAATCGATTTTTGCATCATCGTTTTAATCGATTATTAAAAATAATCGATATAAATAGCGATCATTTTTTCACATCCCTAACTACCACCACTTGAGTAGGTAGGTATTTAAAATTTTAACGGTACTTACTGATCTTGATCTTGGCTTGTCCGTTGCCCCTGATGGGCAGGATGAGCACCTGCCCGTCCATGTCGTAGTTTGCCTTCAGGGTCACGTTGGCCGTGAAGTCTATGGCTGCTTTCCCTTTCTCCGTATTGATTCTGCAGTCCAAAAATGTTTACTTGAAAACATGTAATAGAGACGTATTTGTCAATCTAGTCTTTTGAAAAATATTGGTGCATATAATTTATCTATGATAAATAACTTATTTAGTTGATAATTATAATTGTACTCGTGTCATTAGTATATCAAGTTTTAGCGCCGATAAGTTCGGAGCTGATGAATCAGTCGGGCGAACAAAGTTTACCTATTTATAAAATTAGGTACTAACTAGGCTAAAAGGCAAATATCATCGATACACCATGCGTTAGGTGCATACGTAGCCGGTCTGCTCCAGGGGCGGGCATATTAGAATTTTTTGACCTTTGCAACAGATTCGATTTTGCGACCGGAGAGGGGTAAATGCCTAGGAACAGAATATTTTTGTCAAACGTAGGTACGGAATTGAAGGCACATTGCATATTTACTGTGAGTACCTATATATAAGTTGCTCTAATTCGGAGCAATCAAAAGCACTAAGCACCCGTCGACCTATAAATGACATACTTGTAGGAATTGATCCGGAAACCACCAAGCCCGGTGACCACGGTGTCAGTGAAGGTGATTTTGAGCGCGGGGTTGTCGACCACCACGGTGCCCAGCTGCACGGGGTCCAGCGACGCGATGCCCAGCTCCGGGATGCCCTGCGCGAACTTGGGCCCCGCCACCGCTATCACCTTCTCGATGCAGTTGTTCAAGTTCTCGTCGGACGATGAGCAGGCTTTTATGAAGGACGCTGCGAAGAAAATAATAATTTTGGCTATAACCGATTCATGGACCAGTACAGGCCACAGGTCTGTCCTTGGCAGATAAAAGAAGTTTTTTTTTGGCTATAACCGATTCATGGTTGGGGCACGGGTCTCTCCTCGTAACAGAGGAGGCCTAGAGTACACTCCGCCACATTGCTCCAGCGGATGGGTGGAGGAAATGCTTAGAAGTTTCGTTTTTATATAAGATATTGGGATAATAAGATAACATCCGAGGCCAGTCCTGGGATAATTATGAGTTGTAACATTTGCAACGACGATGTTGATTGAGAAAATTGATCATTCTAATTATGTTGTTAGTGTCGATTGGGTTACACTTTATCTCATATTGTAGATCTAATTAAATTAATTAATTAATCATTTAGATTTTAGTAGTGCACCTCGGACATTCACAATGAAAAACCTACATTTTCAGCAGTAGATCATGAGTAGATCTTGCACTTCACGTAAAGATCTTATGTAATCTATCTTATATTGTATACCCATGTTCGTGCAAATAAAGTATTCTATTCTATTCTATTCTATTCTATACTAAAGTGTAGATACACATAAAATGTTTAATTTCGGAATCCATATGTGAGATGACTAAGCCACAAAGAAAATTACAAATGCAGTTTATGACACGCTAGATAATCTCACCGCACAGGCTAATAAGCAGAATGTTTCGGGGAAATTTCACTGAAATACCGAGCGTAGCTAGAGGAAAATTTTGATAGCGAACTTCAGTAACATCACACAATGAAGTTACGTTTAATTCAGTATCAGCTCGCTATGCGTAAATAATCTATTGTTTTACGTGTTTCGTATCTTAATGAAAAATCAAACACATTACTGGACTATTTGGTTGTTGAAATTAAAATAAAATTAGGTGACCCAGAAAAGAATACAGGACGTAAAAACGAATACACATTACCTAAATAAAATATTTCAGATTTTGGAAGTAACTAGGTAGGAATTAGGAAGGAATTAGGAGGTTTAGGAAATGAACATGGAAACATGGAAAATAATACCATATAAAATATGAAAATGAATTTCAAAATGAACTTTTAACCATCCTGCGCGTAAAATTCGTTTACTGCTGACATTTTCGTAACTGAATTTTCCTATCCACGTTCGCGCTAGCATTACTGCGGTCACAAAAGGAATAGTTGATGCGAATTGCAACATACGTTAGTTCCGTCAGTCGCAACTGTTGGATTAGAACGAAAAGTTTTAAAACGCTGAGTAACGCATTTTGTAACTGTGCAAAAGAGGGCACTTAAGAAATCTAATTGAGTTTAAGTAATTACTTAAGCAACTATGAGTTTTTGTTCGGTGTGGAAGAATTTGAACGTAGTAGTAGAAGTCCAAACTTGGAATACTGTGCTAAGAAATGGTCATTACTTTTATTATTCAAGTTTTTCTTAAAGTAAAACATAAAAATAAAGATATAGGAAACGACGTTCTTAATAAACATAAAGCTGAGTGTACATCTGACCGAGTAAAACAATACTTTCTCTCAATTATGGTTACCGCAAAAAGGTGTTTATCAAAAATATGTAGCTATACGGGCAATTAACCATACAGACAGTACCTCGTAAAACAATGCAACGTAATTTTTCTGTGGAAACAACAGAACTAAAGGCTTTTGCAGCTTTGTGGAACCTGAACAAAAGGTTTTAGAGCAGTTTGCTTGAGATAATTTGCTCCTGAAATTAAGTCTATGCAACTGTACAAATTGTATTTTGTTAATAAGGAGTATTTCCATGTTTTCGAGCATAGATAATACATTAAACGAAACAAGACGAAGGTATCTGCTAGCAAATAAACGACTTTTTTAATTGTCGTCTAATTTTTTAACGAAACGTGTACGTCCGTTAATGTGATAAAAGTCTAATGTTTGTTATGAATTACCACATTCGATTAGTAATAGAATTTACCTTATAATTCCTACTAATATTACTCCTGACAGTGCCGTGTCGCCAGTGGTAGTAGCCAAGATCCTTGTCAGTAGGCCAAAGCATTTTGTTGGATTTAAAGAACGGCGCCCAATCTTCGGAAACAAGGCGATGTGCGTAGTCTATATAGCCGGATATTTCAAAGCCACCCTTCGTAAAGTGACGAATGAAGATTACCGTCTGTAAATAAATATATTGTTTGATACGATCTAAGCAAAACTCAGACAAAAAGTTCACCATATTATACAGTAGCTTAACTTCAGGAACTTATATTACTTTATATCGCATTCCCTAACTCGACAACAAAGCATTTAATTAAAGAAAATATCAACATCATGCAAACAGTGTCGATAAACGAGCCCAATAACACGGTGTCTAAACTAATGTTCTAAGTATTTTCACCTGTAATATTCCAACTCTGTTGGCGCGTTCTCTCACAGCCAGTTCTCTATTAAACGAGTCGTCAATATCAGCTCCTTCGCTGACTTGCACATACGCCTTCACCGATGGGTACACAACACTGTGTATTACAGCACGCCTCGTATAAAACTCTTTTTCTGAAAGTGTATCGCCGTTGGCTCTGAAATTTTGCATGTCAAGTTAAATATTTACCTCCGACACGGCAATACAAAAACTCATGCCTTATGCATGGGATCTAAGTGACGTCACTTTGTTCTTTCGCTTATTCGAAACAGAATCATTTTAAGAATAGACGGAAATATTCATCTGTCCAGGGAAAATGTTTAATTCTCTATCGGTTTGTTCGAACAATCTTGTAACTTGATTAAAATTACCAAGACGTCTTCTCTCAGTCTTAAAGTTAGATTTCTTGTATGTATTTCATTCAACTGATCAGAAGAAAGTAATAGAAGAGAAAGTTATTTCAATTAATTCCCAGGGTTCTGGAATGCAATCTAAACGTAATACATCCTAAGAATCCCATTTTGTGTGGATTTTAAACCAATTAGACGTGAAATCACTTGGAAAATCTTAAGAGTGGAGATTTCTGAAGTTATCTAACCAGATAAGCTAACATACTAACATATTACGATTTCCTCAAATAGAACCATTTTAAAAATAATAGAAATATAATTCCGAATAACGTGGCTGAACTAGGTAAATACTAACAATATTATTTATTGTTATTTCACAGAAGGACTATTTTAGACTGATTTTGTATAATAAAAATATTCAGAAAAAAAATATCCAGATATTCTTAAACGATCCTGAATTTTAATCGTGATTCAGTTATTGCTTAGAATTATTCATATTCATGAGTTACTCTTTAAATTGGGAGCATTTCAAGTTTTCATGATGAACAATTCACATCGTATTCGAAGTTTGGAATTTGTAAAAGTCAGTATCCATATTCATAAAAACACTTCAATATACTCTATTTAATTTTCATCGACTTTTATTAACGACTAGCTGACCCCGTAGACGTTGTTCTGCTACATGGAATGACAGTGGCGCCAAAATTAAATATCGAAAGTTTTTTGTACCAACTCAGAAACCTCCGCGAGCTCATACATTACAACTTTGCCAAACATTCCTAATATCTATTCTATACTTAACCCTTAACCGGAATCGATAAATTATTCAACGTTACTGGAATCGTGGGTCCAAATGGACCCATGAATTAAAATCCTATTTATTTTCTAATATAGATGAAATTACCGCTTCGATTGGTTATAAGTGCATTAAAACAAGTCTTATGTAATATATAAATCAACTTTTTTTCATTGACCTCTTGAAATTATAAATTTTTCTTACTCTAGATGTTAGGTTGTACATTTCTGTAATGCTTTTTTAGTCCTCTTCTTTAACTACATAAAAAAATAATAAAGACGAAAATACTATAAAATTTAACAATATTACAGGATTC
>DWKA01002203.1:0-11014 GCA_018249155.1 Panoquina ocola ocola
AAATAATTCATTATGGAATATTTAAATATTATTTAAATTCTCATACTTGTTGGGGGCAGTCATTTAGAGACCTCATACCTATCCGTTTCATCGAATTCCAAATCACACTGATACTTTACGTTTACGCTAGTAATAGTTTCTCTGTGCTGATACTAAAGAAGTTTTCAATTCAAAAACATTTAGTATTTGCAATTTGCAGAATTTCCGGTGTAACTAGTCACAGATCACGTATATAAAAACAACCTTTTTAAATGTAAATTATAAATCCATACTAAATTATTTCAATTAAATATCAAAACGTATGTAATTTATCTCTTCACTTACATAGATATTACAAAGGAGTTAGTATTTTTTCTTTGATCTTGTTTTCCATTTGTTGAGTTTCTTTTAATTCGCTTGGGTGATATGGAATAAGATAGTGTAACATAACCACGAAACATATAAGTATCCGCTAAAAATAAGATTAACATATTAACATGATCAAAATATAAAAAAAATAAATTCATCATTTCACAAAAAAGATCACAAACATGGCTAACACGTCAAATAAAGCCGAGTAAAGTTGAAGAAATGAGTAAAGTTTAGTGGAAAAAATAACTAACCTCGAAAAGATAGATAAATAGCGTTTTATAAAAATCCATTTTACTGATTACGTATCGGTCAGAGGCATCGTCCTCTTGTAAATGGGGGTTAAGTGTTATTAGTTCCACTGTAGGCGCCATTAAACCTATAAACAATCACAACAAGTACCTACATATTACAAGTACATAATTATATTATTCAGATAAACAAAAAACTGAATCTATACGAAGATACCCGCCCTATGAAAGGCCACTTATAACAAAAATATAAACGGACTTATTCCTATTTCCTGGATAAATTTTACAAACTATAATGCACCTACACTGAAGGCTAGTCTTCAAATGTGTAGGTAGGTACATAGTCTCGAGAGATAGCACATGGTATTCAAGATGAAGGGGGCAACTGCCATAAGCACCTACTTCCATAAAAACTTCCCTCTCCCAGGACGAAAATTGATTTGCTTGGACACTGCATATCTGCATTTTGACTAATTTAGACCTAGGTATTTTTTCTATAGTACCACTCATAGGTAATTCTAATAAAAAAAACCTAATTTGTATATAGTTGATTTACAATAATAAAACCGTTATGTCAGGAGCTTGTAAAATTTTAAATTATATGGACTTCGTAAACAATGCGATTAAAAGCTTTTTAACAACGTATCTACGTTTTACCTGAAATATAACATAATTCTGGAATTTCATCCTTGTATTGTTTTATTTCGTTTGAATAGTCGTCAGCATACAGATAATACTGTAAACATGAATTGAAATAAATATTTTCTAACCCGCATAGTAAATTATAATGTAATAATGGATTCTATAGGTATAATAATACCCACTTACCGCCGTTGGAAAGCTAAATAACGTGAAATTTAGGTACCCAGTCATATTTCCATAATGAACGAAATAATAAATTCGTAAATAAGTTCTTGTGTCTCTAACAATTGTAATCGCCTGAAACGGACAATCATACCATTGTAACTTATATATTAGGAAGGACTATATGGATATAATTAAGCCGTAAATTATATAAAGGTGCCCCTATTTATCCATTTTGTTAACCGTTTCGAATTTTATTGATGGTGAAATAGTTACATTTTTAGGCAGAGTTTAAACACAAGCCATAATTAAGTAAGTAGGTAGGTACCTGTTTTATAAGGAGGTAAGTTTTTACTCTTCAAAACCAATTGTAATTACAAAACGAATATTAAAAATTCTTTTCCGAGCTAAAGGCTACGTTATCACTATCAGTTTATCTCAAGGAATAATTGTTTATTATCGATATGCTCGATATTGTATAACTACATAATGTAGTTATAGCTTACTTAGAAATTTTAATTCAGGAATTTAATACTTACATTACTCATTATAGCCAAATATGAGATGAAATGAAAAACGCTAGTCCAAGCTCCAAGCCCTGATCTTCTCAACAATAGGGGTCGTCGACTGCTTAGCAGGAATAACCGCGCGTGGTATCTAAATTCCAGCGATTAATTAATTTAACTTACAGATATTATGAAGAAAGTTCTAAGTATAACAAAATATGACTTACGTGCCTACTGCTTATGAAATCCTAGTAATTTGTATAACAAAATAATTGTCATTTATCTACCTGAGCAGTGGAATAAACCATAAATCAAATTAATCGTTTTCGGGGTCTAGTGGGACGGGTGCTAATGGGAATGGGAGCCAACGGGAATAACCCGAATTAATACCTCAATTTGATTTGAAACTTTAATATTGGTAAAATAATAAAAAAATAGCGAAATTACCTTATATCCCAAATATTTATTAACAAGGCGAACAGTGGTGCTAGAGGAAAAGCCGCTACAAACAATGTAACCAAACCAAACTGTTGCGCTGAAACAAAAACAAAATGTCCTACATAAAACCGTTTATTAATTCATTTTATCGTAAACATATCATAATTTATTAATGTAATTTTATAAAAATTTGCATTGTTGTCCACGTCGCATCATTCAAGATCCCTATAAAAATATTATGTATTGCACACTCATGTACCCATCACGAAAGGAGGTTTCATACAACACAAGATCCACCGGTACAAGAGGCGATCATCTGTCTTCAGGGGTAGCAACGCATCTGCGACCAATTATTAACTGGACGATCACTTGTAAGTACCTTCTAACAGAATTATCCTACGGTACTACAATTACAGTTCTTTTTTGGCTACGAAAACCTACATTGAGCTTGGCCCGAAACGCTATTGACCGGTTTCTTTTATTTAATACACGAAGTGCAAGTAAAATAACAATAATATTTACCTAGTGTATTGAATTTATCCATGATAAGCTCTTCTGTTGCAGGTTTTAGCCTGTATTCACGTTCCCAGCAAGGGATAGTACTGTTTGTATTTTCACCGTTAATCTTTTGATTATAATCAGTTGTTAAACTGAAAATTTTAATTATAGTAGGTACAAGTATATAGGTAAGTACAAGTATTAAAAGCTAATACAAAGTATAACTAGGTATTCAACGTAGACGATTGCATACGCTGGGTAGGTAATCATGGTGACTGCGGTGCGGTTATTGCACGTCATAGAATAAGAATACCCTCTGACATCTGTGTTGCACGTATACAGTACCCGATATGGTGACAACTGAAATTGCATGAAAACGCACGCGTTTGCAAACATGTTTACCGTGTGAAAATGCACTTACGATGAACGAACTTGTTTGCTATAAGTAGGGAATAGTTAACTTAATAAGAACTAAAAAGAAAAAATAATTATGTTTTGCTATACTCAAGTAAGTATGTACCTTGTAAAATAATTAAAAACTCTAAAAATAATTTGCTTCAAAAACAACACGATTATAAGTAAGATCCAAAGCTCATTGATACAAGAAAACGGGCCACAATGTCTCTGGAAGATTTTAAAGCCTTGTAGCCACTCCGTAATGTCTTTGTACAAATATGAGCGTGGTTTATTAGGTAAAATTGATTTTGGAATTGCCCCAGTGTAAAATAATCCCTGAAAAATACTATAGGTATTCAGAAATGTATTGACAAACTTATGATAAATGGATAAAAAATAAGTTTTAAGAAAAAAATTAAGTAGCTGCACATATTAAGTTTCTCAAATACTTAATTCACAGCCAAACAGGGTAGAAGCTACGAAGTCAAATATATGTACTTAAAAATTATATTTACCTTGAACCAAGCAATGTATACAATAATAAAAAAGGTAAATGCAAAAGTATATCCAAATAATTTGATAACCATTGATCGCTCATGAGACATGTATGTTCTGTGGTTCTCAAATTTGACTAGCCAATATGAGATCGTTTTGCAAAACTGTAAAAAAATATTTCAACAAAGAATGCCTTTATGTCTGTCTATAGTCTATACTCTATATTAGCGACTAGTGACTACTAAGCATCATAATGTAACGATAAAATAAATGTAAAATTTATAAATTTTGTTAAATAATTTCAATATCCATACCTTTTCTATTAAAGTGATAAGTATCACATATGTTACTTGAAACATAGCTAAGAATGTATATTGCCCTTTGTTCGTTTTCAAATGTTCAGCAAATACCGATCTCAGTTGATCTTTACAGAATAATGCTGATGCAATAAAAGATATTATACCTAAAATCTAAACAAAACATTGTTATGAAACATAGAATATTGAGTTATTTAGAGATATAATGAACACGAAGTTATCTTATCTATAAAAAACTTACACATAGAAGCAAGATTATCTTGCTTAAGAGAAAACGCCAAAATTTTCGAAAACCACTCTCGTAATATTTGATTATGCCAGTTCTTTTCGAAACTGTCATGTCGTTATAGTCCAATTCGAAATCAGGCCTAAAATAGAGTAAGTACCATTAGGTTATACATTATTGAAAGTAGTGCACTTTTTAAAATGCTAATCTAATCGACTAATCGATGGTAATAGTCGCAGTATTAAAACAACGAGGTGACATTTTTGAATTTGAAGTCAATTGACGTCATGGATTTTCTTATTTTTAGTTTGATTGTACTATATGTACTTAACACTGTCCATGACATATCAATAATACATAATATCTATTATTCATAACTTGTAATATTTTTTAAGAATATCTCTGTCCCCTCATACAATCTTGACCTGCATCCATAATATTTAATTAATACTCCAGCAACAATATTTGACGGAAGTGTACCTTATAGTACGTTGATAAATGGCATTATGTCTATCCAATTCCCACATCCATATCCAATAATATTCTCTTCGTCTCCAAAATATAACAAACCAAGTAGCTGTAACATTAATTTATCAATGTGTAAGAATAAAATCATCACAGAATAAAAAATAACGCTAAAACATGAACCAGAATAGGTACTAACCCCACAATACAATGAATATCGAGAAAAATACAGTAAAAGGATTATCCAGTAAAATGTTCAGAGAAATCATGTCGCAATAATCTTTTAGTTTTTTAAATGGGCAAATATTGAATTTTTCACACTCAGGGCAAATCCATATATTTTCATCTGCTTCACAAGTATCATTCCTAAAAATAAATTTCATTGTATGAAAATCATGATCACAAAATCTCTTTATTTTATGGCATCTACGACAAGAACCCCATACCTAAATATTTCGATAAGTAGGTAAGCATATAATTATAAGACTTTTATATATAAGGACCACTCACTTTATATTAAAATCTATCGTATCAAAGACTTCAAGAAATGTTGTCAATATTCCTGCAGATGCAGCTATCGCTAAAGCTTGGTTATAAAAACCATAGAATGCGAAGTAGAAACCAATCTAAAAAAATACGTAAATAAAAGTTTATTCGATTAACAATTGTAGAAGAAAATAAAAGTTAACCGGTATGTAATAGAAATAACATTTACCTACTGTCTGTGTTTACTTTTAGAGTAAACAAACGTAAGTATATTTACGTGCAAATTCATTATTCAAAACGAAACGAAAATTCGTACTTATTTGCTATGCTATTACTTACCCTAGGTCCAAAATACTCATGGATGAGATCTAGAGGCTGTACTTTGAATATATTTTTTATCCCAACCCAATTATAACATAGAATCTACAAATGAAACAAAATCCATCAAAAATAATTCATTCACAAAAACATAATGGATCAAAATTATCTGCATCTTCTTTACCTGTCGAGCATTTACTCCAGATATATCTTGTTTTGGCAGAAAGAAGTAAGGTCCATCGTGAAGGGCGTATGCATCCAGAATTATATTGCTGCTTAGCAACCTTAAAATAATAAGGACTTCAGTTAAAATAATATTAGAATATCATGTAAAAATCTTTACTGTGGGCGTAATTTAAAGAAAATGTAGTGAATAAAAATGTTCGTATGTGTTACCTGTTTAAGCCCAAATAATTAGGTTCTTCACCAAAGGGTAACAGAAGAAGAATTTTGTAAACTATAAGACTTCTTTCGGCATTTGAGTAGAAAAGTGGGCCTTGATAGTTCTTCCTGTGAATGGTAACGATTATAATAAGTATCTACCTTCTGTACCTACGTAAAAAAATGTACCAATAGATAGGAATAAATATTTATATGGAAAAAGTTGAAAATCCATATTAGAATATTATAAAATTAATAAATATTTTAAACGACGCTACACACTTATAACCGCACATTGGAATTAACAACACACATGGATATGAACACACACACCAAGAAAAAAAACACAGCTGTCACGCTGAGAATCGAACCCAGAATCCATTCACTGGTAGCCCCAAGTGGTAAACAATGTACGGGATACAAAACCAAATAAATTTACTGGAATCCATTACAACAGGGTTTCCCAACCTGGGGTCCGTGGACCTGTCTCAGAGGGTCTGCAGACAAAATTAAGATGCGCTATTAAATGTTTTTTTGCAAATAAAAGTATGTGAGCATTTTTGTTTATATTTCTGGGGGTCCGCGAATCATAATAAAGTGGTGCTAAGGGTCCGCACTAGAAAAAGGTTGGAAAACCCTGCATTACAAAATAAATTAGACAGTAATTAAAAAAGCACGAAATCATTGAAATCATTTACCTAACAAGTTTTATCCATTCTCTTTCGTGTTGTATTCTTGTAAATGCAAACATATTCTCAATGAGGGTTCGTTTGGGTGTAATGAAACGAACCCTACTGTTTTTAAAATGACTTTTCACTCCAAATGTGCTGCCATATTCATCAAGGACTGAATCAGGTGCGTGTATTTTTACAAATATCAGATTTTTATGAGCATCCATCTGAAAACGAATAAGTACGTATATAAATGACTAGAGGCCCGCCCTCGCTTCGCTTCGGTAAAAAAATCTCCTATTCATCGTGTGATGTTATATAGCTTCCTCGATAAATGGGCTATCTAACACTGAAAGAATTTTTCAAATCGGACCAGTAGTTCCAGAGATTAGCGCGTTCAATCAAACAAACAAACTCTTCAGCTTTATGATATTAGTAAAGATTTTTTTAAGTATTTGCACCCGTGCAAAGTCGGGATACGCCACTAGTGATACAATATCATATTGTATCATGATTCATGACATCTCAAGGCATCTCATCAGATGCTCTTAGACACTTCAATATGGTTTTAATCCATCCAATCTAGGATACCTAGGTCATTCACTACGAATCGTTATAGGTCGCCCTATAATCTATACACGGCTGCGTTAACACACAATTGCACTTATATAACTTAGATTTATTATTAAAGCTTGATAATTTATATTATTAGTTATATTATTAGCTGACTTGTTCTGCGGAATTTATTATTTTTGATACTTTGGCTGATTCCATAGTTTTTCACATCTGGTATTTCAGACTAGTATTTTTTTATGTATCGTTAGTAAAATCTTTATGTTTTGAATATTTTGTTTGAGTGGCGGTTTAGTATAAGTGTTAGTAGACCACTGGATGACTTGTGGTCTTCGCCAATTTGCCTGGTATTTTTGCCTGCCTGCCTTATTAATTTGCCTGGTATTTTTTTATTATTGATTTTTTTAAATAAAACCTAAAGATCGATAGCCTCAAAAACAAAAAAATTGTTCAACAGTAATAGAAATTTAAGCATCAAAATGCAAATAAAAACCTGACTCCATTCCAGTTAAAAATAACACAGATTATTTATCAAGTTGCTCCTAATTCCCCAATCTCCTCTAATCATAAGTACGTACATAACTCATCGTGACTACAGAATATATTATAAGTGTTCTCTCGCATGAGCGACCACCGCAAACCGACTTTGCCTTAATCAACTTTGCCATGCCAACGCACTAGTTACTAACAATGCACTACTTCACTAACTCTTTATACCATTAGTTAAATAATGCAGGACGCCGGACTTCGCGTCGTCTAATGGATTGTCCCCCGGTTCGCAACTTCGGGTATAAGCGGGACAGTTGGGAAGTTCTAAGGTGGTTTTTACTTGTAATTAGAGGCATTAAGGCATGTTGCTACATGCCTGTATGATGGAGATGTTTAAGAAATAAAATAGATTTAGTGACAAAGATTTTTAGAAGTGTTTTGATCGATTGTGAAGAAAAGTGTTTTCGCTACACGAATATCGATGTTGTCATTCGATAAACGTTGGAATACCATTTAAGCTAGGTATTGCTGCGATGGTACCTACAGTCTAACAACGGCGATATATTATTCGTGAAAATAAAATCAAAATTTAATTTATAATGTACCTATCGTGCGACATTATGTCGTGTCGTTTTGCAGTCGTATCGTGGCGCAGTCGTGTCGTAACGCATTCGTGTCGTGTCGTTGTCGTGTTGTGTAGTTACATAATTTAACAGCCACTTACTTGGTGAGTCAGCAAGCAGGTCGCTGTCATCCTGGGACGGTGACTTGACGGATCCGGGGGAGAGTTTGACGGGCGCGTGCGGCGACGTCGTGGCCCCCGAGCCGACGCTGCCCGCGCTGCTGGCGGGGCCGGCCTGCGCGTGCGACGTCGTGATCGTGATCTCGCCGTTCGACGTCGCTAGCCTGTGGATGTCGTGTCGTGTGAATTGCTGTTTAGGTGCTTAACTTATTTTATAGATGTAAAACTTGATTTGGGGAGTAGGATGGTGAAAACAGACAAGATGTTAGGAAAAGTGTGATCGGGCGAGGCAAACGGAAGTTGAGAGAGAGTTACGTTTCGTGTATTACTGTTGGAGCAAGAGAGAGGTGCGAGCACACATTTTCTTTCTCTTTTTTCTCATAGTCCGTGTTAAAGAAGTTTTCTTTAGTCGTGCGGTCTAAAGTACATTCTTACCTTTTTTTTGTTTAAAGATAATCTAAGCGTTATGTTAATTAATTTGACAGTGTAGGCACAACATAGGGCATTACCCAGGGTTGTCAAAATCCGAACCAAACGAAAACTGCTAAAGTACCGTACTAAGTAACCGTCGCTTACTTATCTCACAATTAGGTACTGTGCAAACATAAACATTGTTGGTTTCGTGCGACTGACAAGTGTGGAGCGGGTTGTAGCGAAGGGTTGTTCGGGTTGTACGGGTTGTACGGGTTGCACTCGAGGTGAAAAACCCAGCTCCAACAATAGTTAGTCGCGAGCGTGATATATAAATGAGGTGCGCGCTTCATTAAGTGCCGCTGCATTAGAGGTAATTGCGAGCTAATTAGGCCTCATCCGTTGCAACATACTCGCGATCGTATGCTCGTTCGACTGATTGTTGTGCGCTCTTTGTGATTTTATAAACGCTAAATTACAGGGTAAGGAACTACTTTCGACAAGTTCTATAAAATTGCTCTAGTTCTGATGTCAATGCATTTTTGTGATAAGCATTACCTGATAATATACATCTTTACATGAGTTAGAACTATAACCTAATTATTCGAAATTTAAAATATGTTACCTACAGAATGGATACTTTTATTCGAATATTTAATTTTATCAGAGAAACACTCGCATACATATTTTTTATCTACAGAGTAAAACAGGAACCACATGTGTACATTAATCAGAGTGATCAATAATTGCAGCATTAACAAGAAACGGAATCGCTAAAACTAATTTAAGTGTAAATTAAACTAAAACAATTATAAGCACACACCCGCGTTCCGCGTACGTACAGTTTGCTCACACTCGCGAAGAATAAAACACACACATAAACACACGTAAATAAGTGTAAACTGTAAACTTGAGTGCACCCACACATGCACACTGGAACATTAATTGTTCCTTCAATTTATCAACACGTAGAACACTCGACGTCGAAACTACGCCTTTTCGAAATAATTATTTTGAAAATAATAATGGCGGTGGCAAATTTAATTACAACCTTATTTTCTTGTCATTCGTACGCGACCTTTAATAGCATACACACTCATACAATTGGTTGAGGGAACGTTGTACCCCCTCGGCGGGCGGCGAGGGGCGAGGGGTGAAAGTCCAGATTTAAGTGCATTAGTAAATTTTGGAATTTTAATTAACGCATTCTGTTGACTTGTCGTGTAATTTTTAATAGAAAATACTATTCAAGTTGGATGTGAGTACGGAAAATGTTGACATGAAGTCCACATTTAGTTTTAACAGTCTAAACTATTATACAATATTTCATTAACTCCATGAACTCCTTAACTTATAAAATACAAACTAATAAAACATAAACAGGACTAAAAACCAAACGCTGAAAACATTAATTTACTAAACATAAATAACATGAGATACTACATCGTAAGAACTACTAGAAGAATATTATTTGACATAAGTCATTTCAAAATTCTATTAAAAAAAAATATTCCATCGCCTATAGTCCATCGCTTGTTGTAAGACAGGAGACGTAATATAAGTTTGCGATGCACGAGCCCAGTAGCCTCAAGGTATGATTAAAGAAGTCTGTTTATTGAGGTCAATAATTGCTTTTTAATAAAGTCAATGAAACCTTATAAAAATGCTACGGGGTGAATTTTGACAGCCTGCACTTACTCAGCTGTTATTTTTAATATTACCATAACTAATACCTTACTCCTTATTTATGTTTTTACTTTAATTATTGTGTTGGTTTATTTGGTTTACAAGGTACGATGGCTGCCATAACTTTTATTAAATGACGAAATATCAGAGTATGCTAACATAGTTTATGGGTATACCTGAAGTAAAGATTTATTTATTTATTATTTTTAGTTTAGATGATCATGTTGCATTCAATCAACTATAATGTTAAACAATAATTGTAATTCAATTAACGAAATTGTAAACAACATCTCAAACTTAAAATATTCTTCCTCGTATCATTAGATTACTTGTTTAAACACTTCTATTGGTTACATATATTATAAAAAGTCTCTTTCAATGAAGCGATATAATATTTTTCTTAATATGCATCTGTTTGGAATCTACAAATAAGACACTAAGTGCCCGTTCGCACGAGAGCTTTTTTTACGTCCGTTAAAAAAGCGTTGAAATAGAACATAAGGCATTTCATGT
>DWKA01002204.1:0-11013 GCA_018249155.1 Panoquina ocola ocola
GAAAAATAATCTCATATTTAGTTTTCGAATTTTGTAAATTTATAAAGAAAAATACTTGGCACATTTATTTAGTGTCGTAAACTGAGTTAGAAATACCATAAATAAAATGTTACCATCAGGTGAAAATGGTGAAATTGTAGTCATACATTGACTTGTTACTTATTAAAAAAATAACTACATAACTTCTTTTTGTATTAAGTTTAAATATTACGGTTTGTATTAGTTCGCTCTAGGCGAGAGAACAGTTAAGTGATGAACATGATATTTACAAATTATTTGAAATTATCTTACGCAATAAAAGCGTGGTTTTTATTTTATGTTATACATTTTGTAACTAAAATTTTGTACTTCACGTAAATTACGTTGATGATTAGCGTGTTGTCCATTACTGAAGCAACCACCTTATTTAAAAACAATGATTGGGAAATATATGGTCACGAAGTCCACGAATATGTATTTCTGTGGTAAAAGTTGTTGTAGTAGGTACACACTGTAGTAACTTTATTAAAATTTCGACATAGTGAGTATATTTTATTATGTAGGTAAAAGTAACTTGTTTATTGACGAGTGTTACATTTATTTCGTCACAGCATCATTGCATTTATCATACATAAAAAAACAAATATTTCGTAAACACAGCTGCTTTGCAAGTTAAGTTGGTCTATATTTAAAAATACTATTATAGTTTTACTAAAGTTGTTCTATAATATTTATGGTGCACCTTTATTAACTTTTAAATGCATGATGTAATAGATAATGATACGTAATTTGTTGTTACACATATGATTACCTGCAAAAAACAATAATGTTAACAGTATGTTACACGACATTATCTGCACGATGCAATTTGCTAGTACGAGTAGGTACAGTCGGTAACAGAATTTAGTATACAGGTATTACAGGTGCACCAATTACAATCGTTGGCATTCACCTATCAAAGCTAAAAAAGTTTACTCTCGAAATTAATAATCAATCTAATCCAAAATTTTAAGATTGAACATCGCATATGCTATCCAAATCTGTAAAAAGTTATAGATTTGCGTGACATTTGCCATATTTAATCTAAAGATTTTGAATTCGATCAATTATTAAATTCGGGCGTTAATAAGTACACAAGTAAAGTCATTAACAAGGAACTTGGCAAGACGTAGAAAGACTGCTTTTTGTTCTGGCGCATCTAACTGTCTCTTTCAGATTCTTGCCAAGTTCTTTTCCTATGACTATAATACGAGTAGTCGATCCACTTACAACTACGGACCCCGCGCGTGCCTTAACACGCAATTGGCTGGTTTTTATAGCAGGATATCGTTACGTTGAAGGGTTCCGAGAACGTCCATACATACATGTTGAGTAAATGCCCAGCGTCCACGATGTACATGTGTTTTAAATGTAACATTCGTGATGCAACGTGGACATTACATGGCGCGGTTCACTTTCACATTTTATTACTAACGACGACGTCTAATTACATCGTGGACAGATTGTGTGTGTGCAATAATGTGTCTCACATCATTCCTATTTACTGTATAATACTATCCTTAAGTTTTATCTATAGGTCATCGTTTTCTATCTAAAATCCAATGGTTTTCTATGTAAAAAGTAAATGGCTACCGTTACTTACGATATCAGAAACATTAAAAGTACCATTCCGATGCGTTGCTGTTAAAAACCATATGATTTAATAATTTAGTGTAATTAGTTAGTTAAAAACCCTCTTGATTTAAATTTAGAACATTGCCAAATCATTATTTCCAGATTCAACTCGTTATTCTTTTTTGTATAATATTTGCTAGTAATTATTAATGACAAAAAACTGCAAAATAATAGTATGCTGCGATTGAATTGTTAATAATATTTGTACCTATTGTTTTTATACCTGCCTACCTACTAACTCAAGTCGACTACGTCGTGGTATAATATAATTAAGACGTAAGTTGTAATCAAAATGTAGGTATAGTCTTATTAGTAACACTAATAAAATAAGCAGATAATATCTGTAAACACGATGATCGATGAGATCCATCTGATCAGAAATTAATATCTGAATTGTACATATATCCGCAAGGAAATTCATATGAACCACATCTCCGTGTTAACGTTATAGCATAGTCATGAGAGTAATTTAAATGAGCTTAGGGGAGCTGTTGGGCTCAAAATTAGTTATGCATTCGTCTCTCGTCTAGATATCGCAAATTCAGTTATATCATTTTGGTAACAAGGATCATATTAGAGTGAAATGTCTTGTTCTGTCGTGTTTGCGAAGCGCGGTTCCTGTCGTATTGTTTTGTGGTTGAATCCGGTACTGATTATGTCTAATGATAAAACCATCTGTGACATAGTTAAGTGCGTATTCATAATGATATTATTTATATTAGGATCAGATAGCCTTTGTATGGTTTTATGACAGCCATCATGTCGTTTGCGACTTCGTGGGATAAAAATGTTATGTCGTCTTTAATAGGAGGAATAACGTAATCTGTAAACGTGGTCTTAGTAACTTATTTATGATCGACTTACTTAAGACCTGTAAGCTGTAGTAGATTAAGTATGTAATATACTGACGAAGCGACTTATGAGCGTTAAAAATCCAATCAATTTTTTACAATATATTTTAAAGAGTAATAAGTTTTGGTGAGTAAATAAATATATTAGTTGGAACACAGTTTTATTCTTACCGTTTTAGATATTTTCGATACCTTGTATTGATGAAGTCAAGGGTAATGTGTATAGAGAAATAAAAAAATATGTTGAAAAATGAGAGTTAAAATTGTACCTTGAATTTACAGAGTCATATCGACTGGGCTAAATATTATGATTTCAGTTAATATGATTGCAACAGCTTTACATTTATATTAGGAACACTGAAATTTAGCGTGACTGAAAATATATCGTGTAAATAAACGTACTACCTATTAGTCAAAAGATCCGTTTTAATTGCCACCAATTAACTTGAGCTTGTAATATTTAAGTATGATTTACGCGTCGACCCATATTCCAGATTTGACCACGTTTATACCCGTCAGTTACTTTTCCCCAAGTGTTTTATAAATATGTTAATTAAAAATTAAATGCTTATTTTATAAATTTGAGAGTCATTAAGTTTGTTTGGTTTTTGAATGCAATTCCTGAGGACTACCTCAAAATATAAGCGCGTTGAGGCGAATTTAGAGTTGTTTGTAATCAAGAACTTTAATTGCGTACCTACACCTAAGATTTATTTTTTACTGTACAATTAGCACTCCGCGTCAAAAGAAATGCATGGTCCTTACTTATACTTGAATATAAACTTAAAAAATTATTGACTATTCAAAATAATTCATACTTAATGTCAGTTGATAACCAAGCAGTGATAGCCTTGTGGTTTGACCGTTAGTCTCTCGAACGAGAGGTCCTGGTTTCAAATCCTGCACGCACCACTAATTTCCAAAAAAAGTTATACAAGTTAATTATCATTTCCCTCGATGAAGGAAAATGTCGTGAGGAAACCTGCACACCTGAGAGTTATCTATAGTGTTCTTTCTCAAGGGTGTGTGAAGTTTATCAATCACTGTACCTCTCACATCGTGAGAAGAGACCCGAGCCCAGTACTGGGACAAAAATATGGATTGTAACGATGATGAATGTCAGTTGAAGGAAGGATGATATAAAAATAAGATGGAACTTTTTTAGTGTTCACTTTAAGAAATGTAAACAAGGTAGATTATCTTTTGCGGCCTTGTCCTCACTACGTGTGCTCTTGATCTATGACGTCACGCAAGTTAAATACACGTATGATGCAATTGACCCGGTGCAATAAAGTTTTAATGTGAGATAGCAAATAAGTTGTGGTCTTTTTCTTGAAACAAAGGTCTAGAGTTACGAGTAAGTACCTATATCTGTACAGAAACTTAGATTTTAACCCCTTGAATAAAAGTTTTCTTTTCTTTCTTTTCTTTCAAACGACAAGTGAGCTATTGAAACATTTTCTAATTAAAAAAGTAATAGGTCAGTGTGGTGAAACCAAATAGAATAAGATTAAGTGTAATCAATTCATACCGTCCAGCTTCCACCGCAGTAAATTACTGTACAATTTGTGGTATAAACCCAAGTGCTCGGACTACTTTATAAAATAATAGAATTCCTAAATGGGTCATAACTCATAACTCGAAAGGAAAATCCAGTTGCCTTCCAATATAAAAAAAATTGAATTCACGGGCTGGGTTAAACACCGGACTCACAGGAAGTAATTAAGAAGTAAATTCGAGCGTAAAGCGACTTTCTTAGCCATTTGTATTCCAAGTGGACATTGTAGGGACGCAATGTATAAGGTAACCGGATTATTTACGTTAAATAAAAACCTACGGGCAAGGAATCGCAAATGTATTAAACTCCAAACACGTATGGATGCCATTAACGATTGATGGAGTTACACAAGAGTGATTGAAAGTTGACGATGCTAAAGTTTAGATGATGTGGGAGCGAGATAGCTATAATATTGTTGTGTTGTTTCATTTGTGTCTCTATGTCACCTGAAACACAGGCTATACTTAATAGAGATGTTGACATAAAATGTAATTTAAAACAAGCACAAGTGACTAATTTATGTTCAAGCTTAAATTTAAACTGTCACCGTGATAAATTTAATTAAATAAATTACAAAACAAAACTCATTATCCCGTGATATCGGACGTCATATGGTTTCTATGACGTCATTATTCTGAATACAGTAGGTTCAATAGACTTCAATAGAGCGCGAGTATTGTTTATCTGTTAATGACGTGTGATTTTTTTGTTGATACTTGACGATGCTATTATTTTGATTATTTAGAAATACTAAGAGGCCCCGAGACTTCCCTGAGGCCCCATAAGGGTTCTAACTATAAAATAAGAACAACTCTTATAATTAATCAACACCCTCATAGCTATGCGGGTCGTTAACTTAGTGCGTTTTTCTATTCCATATAAGACTTTCTTAACAAATACGAAATACATACGAAGAAACGCGTCGAACGTATGTGTGACATGAACAAAACGTTCACAGCAACGTAAATACAATTATCAGTACAATTAAAACCTGAAACACGTTTGAACGTTGTTAAAGAATAATGGAGTTACACAAGTGTGACTGAGAAAGTGAATTTAAATTCTTCAGCAGATATACCATTTTCAGTTACGCAATTCCAACTTCGAGACAAGTTTACGAATGTATGTGAGATAACCTATGCAGCGTTTGATAATTATGCGGTGTCATATTAATTACTCAATATCTCAGGTTGTACGGTTTGAACGTTTTCTCCTGCTCACGGGGGACTGAGTTCAAATCCTGCATACACCTCTAATTTTCTAAAGTTATGAGTGTTTGGGGATATATTAGTTAGGCGAGGCGTCTTTCGTGGGGAGCATATGAGCTCCAATTGTTTTGCGTCTCAAACTTGTGTATATGCAAGCATTCTAGATCGTTTTTATAGCTTAATTTATTAAGGTGAAGCCTGACATCACTGTATGGTATATAGCGTAATCAATTACTTCAGTAAAGGAAAACATTGCGAGAAAACTTAGTAACCTACTCATCTGAGAGTTTTTCATAATGTTCTAAAAGGAGTGTCAAGTCAAGTGCCAATGTGCATTTGGTCAGTGAGGTGGATTTATTGCCAGTACCAAAACCCCGACCTTAGTAGTTGGACAGTTATGGATTGTAAAGATGATGGATAAATTATTCAAGATGTGAGGGCTTACGCCCGAAATGAGTTATCGATCTAATCCAAAATGTTTAGATTGAAGATCGCAAAAGTGTGACACTTTTTTCTAGATTTGGATGACATTTGCGATCTTCAATCTAAACATTTTGGATTAGATAGGTTATTAATTTCGGGCATTAATGAATGTAGGTATCGTATAGAGATGTAGGTTTGAATATCATAGAATGAATCGTGAGGAAACACCTAATAGTTTTCTATACTGTTTTTCATCTCGATGTAGGCAGTGCTTTCACACGAGATTCCTTTGCCTCCTTACGCGGCGGATGATCACAAAAAATATGATTGGTTATGTAATAGAAATGTTCGTAAAGAATTTCTGCATGCCTGAGCCGCAATTATCTCCGAGGATATACAATTTATCAATATTCATTTGTTGGCATAGTGGTTATCATGTGAGATGAGTGTTTTCTTCCACGAAAATACACGTAAAGTTATTTGTTTGTAATTAAACGGTAGTATTAATACAGGCTTAAGACTGTAGGTAATAATTTTCGACACCTTGATTAGTTTATATTTCACCAATTTTCACCTATTTTCACAGGTGTAATACGGTAGATACTTTACGACTTAATCAAAAATATAGGTCTGTTGTAGTGAACTGATCGTTCAAACATATTCGGTAGTGATATTTGCATTGTAATCTTTTAATTCTCAGTGTATAGAGACTGGTGAAAGTAGTCAATCACTGAAAGTATTGTAAGATATAAATTGGAGTATTTGAAACGGTGTGAATAGCTAATACTAAACTCGTTTTTGCATACAACTTCGCCCGTGTAAATAAAAAATCCACGCCTAGAACTGTTTAATTAATTATGAAAAACTTCTTTTTATTTATTGTTTATTACTTTATACATAATATGTTCGACTTGGGTTACTTAATAATTGAAAAATATCAAAAATATTATCAGAAACCTAACGAGATAGGTACCCAAATCAATTGTGTATTGACCCTCATTCGCAAACAGACGTTTGATTTCGAACCGCTTGTACAAACAATACGGATACCCGGTTAAATTTTGCCAAATAAAAAGATGAAGAGATTATAAATCAGCGGGTTATACATTTGCTTTCGAATGCCCTATATAATTCGCGAGTTGTATGAAACGAAAGTTGCTGCTAGTGTTGATCTTAACAAGTGTATTTGACTGATAATGTTATCTGAACAGATATCTTGCTTATCATGATAACAATTCGAGAAAATATATGTTTGAGAATAAAATTCTATCGATAAAGTTTACCTACTCTTGTGCTCATACGTATATAGATTATGTCGAAAAAATATAAAAAATACTGGTTGAGATAATCTTAGCAATACTTAATATATACATAAGTATATATTTAAAAACAATCAGTTCTCATAATATAATAATATGTTGATATACTAATATTGCCTCATAATCATCCAGTACGTTTGTTTAATTATATCGTTTGTATAGACAAAACCTTATCTAGCAAAAAATCAAATGAGTGACGAGCACATTTTGCTAATGTCAAGAGCAAAAAAATGAATAAAGTTGTCTGTAACAAACGTCAGTCGACGAGAGATCGATACAAGAGAGCCTCATAGATTTTAATGAACTAGATAAAATAGAACAGAATTCAACAAACAATAATAAAAAGAGGCACTTTGGTACAAAAAACTTAAATGTACCTGGTCTATATCGATTCGCTAATCTGTACCTGTGTTGTTTATTTAACGTTACAAACAACATATAATTATGTATTATTGTATACATAACGTAAAAATCGTATTTAAATCATACCGCCAATAATTTATGTAGAGACATGGAAACTACTTCTATAACAAAATAAGTTAGCAACTTGAAGATGTAAACATTGTAAATATTGCATATATAAACAATAAAGTTGTGTCACGAAATATACATAAAAATAGTTTATTAAATTAATATAATTTGAAAAAAATATTATTTAGCTATACAATATTTTATTAACTCTACATAATCTTTTATAGTATTTTCAATACAATTATTTATTTTATAGTTACCAAGTGTATTGTAGTTACCTATATTGTTTACGTTTACTAATTTTTATCCGAATAAGGAAAAACCTTAGATAGGTTTAACAAAAGGATTTCGATAAAGGTTTCTTGTTCCATTGTTTCCATTTGCACCCAAGTAATCTACTACTTAAGTCCCTTTGATGCCGTTAATTGACTCGAGTAATCCAGATTTAATCAGACAAAATGGTTATTCTTGATTTATAAATAACAAACATTTACTTACTAGACGGGATTTTTTTCAAATCGCATTACCATAGAGCCCTAACTAACTTACTATAAGTTCTGAATAAGTAACTATTTTTAAAAAATATTGTCAAAATAAGTAATTCATTTTTAATATTTCATAAACACTAGCTGCTCTATGTGAATCGTGCATACCTAATTATTCTGTTAACGATCCTAACACTGTAAAAAGATAACATACAACTTGCTTAAAACTCGCTTTCAGATAATGTTAACAATTATGTGAACACAAATAACAATGCGCAGCGATCGTGCTGAAAATATCTAGTGCTATGTAATTATGGTCTTTATATGTCATATACATTTACTTACATATAATAGCTCTATTAAGTAACAGTAACTTCATGTGAATATAATAATTTCATTAAATAATTGATGAAATTGTTTTATAAATAATCGTCAACATCCTTCGAACCTTTATCAGTACCATTTTAAAAAATAAAAGCAAGTTCTAAATTAAAATTTAAAAGAAACTGTTTGTTACCTTCATCATAATCCTTGTTTATCACTGAACTGTTCCACTTTTGAATTAATAAAAAAGAACACTGTCACACGCGTCAAGTAAGTAACGGTCGGTACAGTCGCGGGCTGTGTGCGGGAGGCTGTCGCGCGGCGGCGAGTGGCAGGTAGAGCTGGTAGAGTTGCGCGCGCGCATCACGTGCACAGTGGCGCTGGCGTGCCGGCTCAGTGCGGCGGACAGACGAACTAACGGCTCTTTCACGCTCCACCGGACACTATCAATGATTCAATGAGGAAATGTATCTGTCTCGTTTGAATTCATGCCACTGTTTGGTGTTTACTTTTTCTTTAGTTACTGTTATGTAGGTTTAAAGTCATATGACCGATTTCAATTATCTATCGATAATCTCTGGGTAAGTTAGGTATATAACATACTAAAATAGTGTTCGGTTCTATTTGGTATACAAGCAAGTTGAAAGTGCAAATAATTTAAATAAATACGTGTACCAATAAGGGATAGTAAATAACCCTCATTCGGCGGGTTTGTGTCAATACAATCAGAGTTGTTTTCCTACATCGTCTATCTCTACATAGTCAAGGTAATTCTTTAATGATATAATTTATCCGGAAGGATGTAGGCACATGAATTTATTTCGTAAAGGTGGAAAGAATGCTTTAAAATACGGACTGCTAGGAAGGTACCTATATAAAATGCAGGGTGCAAGTCGGTGCGACAATAAATTGCCGATGCTTTCCATTGGTTTAGGTAGAGTACAACGTGTAAACATCACTGTAATTTACTATTAAGTAAGTTAATACAAAGATTCTATATATATTTGCCACAAAGAGTAAATTTGTTAGAAGTGTTATCAAACAAGTGCTTATTTTCTGTCATGAATTGTCACCTTGTCACGTTGTCAGTCTGTCAATCACGTTGATCACGCGCACAGTATTCATAAGTTAGAGTCCATAGAAATCGACAAAGGTGGCTAGCTATTTTGTTTTACAATGGACGTACGAACCAGCTGTTGCGCGAACTTAAAGGAAAAGAAATCTTAATTAGACGGATGGATCATTAGAAGTTATATAAGTTACGTGCGCGTTGACAAATATGCTTTTCACATTAGTATTGTCCGCAGTCACGATATGGCAGTGCATTTTGTTTGCTCGAATGATTTATTGTGGTTGGTGAAAATAGATATTTTCACTGCGCTCAGCATTTCGGTTTCAGTTAATGACGGGACGCGAACTTAATGTGTTTTCGGTTTAAACCTGCAAAATCTAGTTTAAAGGAGAAATATTGGACTTTCGTTTAGTGGATAGGTTAAATAGATACTACATAACTAACGCTTTACACTCGTATTCCCTTGCTAGTATTCCTTGGGTCGTCAAGAACAACGTAGAAAGACGAGAACATCGAATAATACTGAAAAATCATTGAAAATAACAGGGCAGTAAGTTTTGTATGAGTGCCTAGATAAGATGGAATTGTAGAGATGGAAACTCTGAAATCATTATGTGTTATAATTAAAAAAAAAAGCTTAAAATTGAGCGACACATATGTTAAGCTAAATTAAATATTTTAAAAGCTACTGAGCTACCAAGTACAAGGCTCTATTTATTAATGTAGAGTATTTTGTTACATAGGTTTTTTAAATGGTATCCATCATGTTAATATACATCCAGTATTCGAAATATATTTAAAGAAGCAATGAGTTACATACAGATGCTGCTCCAAATTCATACTGTATAAAGAATTCACAGGAGTACTAAAAGTATGTACAGTTGATTGCTCTTATAAAATACGTGTGAAACTCGGCATTCGGATTTCCGAATTTATGTACGAAGTCGACCCGTTAGGGAATTGATGTTAAGAGCGATTTGGTAAAAATATTCTGTTATTTTCAAACGTTTTCAGGTTCTATTTTTTGGTCAGTTTTTGAATAAAGATGAGGTAAAGTCTCTGTTATTGCAAAAGCCTGAATATCATATCATATTGAAATAAAAGAGAAGTTTGTGAATTAGACTGCAATATTATACACGACATAATTTTGGAAAAAAGAAACAGAATTGTTGTTGCTGTTTGTTGTAGCGACCCTCTAGCTTCAAAATAATGAAGTCTAATAAGAACTTAGCTATATTCAAAACTAGATTCTCAAGAAAAATGTAAAGAGCGCACACTTTACTTATTTTCGATATTTTACTTTTACTCTATTAGGTAGGTACATCATTATATTGCATTGTCATTATATTTATATTAATTATACGAATTTTTCAGCTTAATCAGACATAGAGACAACGAAAACGAAATAAACGCTTATAAAAGTTCTAAACATAAAAATCGTATTTTTTCAGATACATATATCGCAAAAAACATAAGTTCTTTTCAAAGTTTCTGTAACAATCTTAGATTGTATCAGCTTTTCAAAAAAGTATACCTCACCTTTCGTAAAAAGAAATTAAGCATAGATCGCAGTTCTGAATTGTAGGATTCAAAGAAAATTTCAGCAGGTTGAAGATTTTCCGCGTCTCCTTTGAATTTAACACGAGATG
>DWKA01002205.1:0-11013 GCA_018249155.1 Panoquina ocola ocola
TACAATTTATTAAATTCAAATATTTTTCATATAGTTTTTATGACTGAGACTGCTACTACTTCTGACTAAGATAAATTAAAATTGTCGAACCTTAGATATAATAATAATGGGATAATAATAATATTTTTTTATAATGGATCATTGTTATCTGAAAAATAAATAAAATTTAATTTAATTTAATTTAGAAGAATCAGCTGCAGATCTGGTCGTTACAGCCTAGAAAACAGCTAACGAAAAAAAAATTATAGGACTGGGCTCTATTCTTAATACGAATTTAAATTTATATTTAGTGTAGATAAATATAAAGATAGTTACAGAAATATATTTTAATCCTCCATTAACAGCACGAGTACGTTTTGTCAAGAAAGTAGGGTTTTGCGGAGGGTGGATCAATCCCTTCGCGGTAAATCCTGCACGGGAAATAGGTACAAAGTGTTTTTCCCTTTGCCGACCTTCTTGGGACGACAGAGGCTCAAATTATAGTGTAAATCTTCGACTCGCTTCAAATCGCTTGGTGAAGATTAAAACGTGAATTGTGATTTTTTTTAATATATGACCACTCAACACTGTTGCAGGGTAGCCAGATATTTTGGTAAAAATATCAAAGAAGGAAAAACATCTAGCTTATTGCAAAAAAATCTAGCTTATTGGTGGTCGACCTCTCTATTCTAGAAAGTGCATTACAATGTTATTGTACTAACACAAATTTAGGAACCCTTGTCTATAATAATAGTGATTAATTTTATCGTAAATTAATTATCTAAATAATTGTTATTTGTTACAGGTACAACATCGTCACCCTTAAATACATAAAAAGTATATGTTGTATGTTACATCTTTCTGTGAGTATTGTTACATGTTCAGATGGTATTAAGAAAGACACAGATTTAATTAACAATAATTCTTTATGCCGTGCTTAAGGCCATCTCAAATCCATTCAGAGTCCCTTCAGGAAGTGAAGACGTTTCTGCCAAGTAATGGCGTGTGACGCTTTATGTAGTGTGAAGGCTCATACTTTCCCCTCCCGGGGGCAAAGTGAACACACCCCTACAATCTGTTCTTTGACACAGCTTTTACTTAACTTCGGATAGTTTTCATATATTTATTTGTCTAGCTATACTTTTTTAATTTTTTTATCGGAAACTTTTTTTTTATAACAAAATGATAGTCAAAGTGAAAGTCAAATATAATAATATAAATAGGCTCTATAGTGCAAATAATTATCAATGTATCATAATATGTAATGATCCGACCTCGAGTGTAACTTCTTGTAGCAAGTAAACGACGATATTTATAAGCTAATGACGGATGATACATCATCAGTGCTATACAAGTTGTACAAGCCGTTAAAGTGTATTATTCCAAGGAACTTTTGACAACAATATTGAAAACTTGGATCAAGCAAAAGATGATATTAGGCTAGAAACAAACTAAGCCCACGTTGTGCAACGTATACGATGCATGATGACGTTTGATTTCGTGTGACCCCCCTAAATTTATATGAAAACCTGTGGCTTAGAAACACACTTATCTTGCACAACGTATGATGTATACCTACATATCTTAGAAGTGGCTCAGTTTGTTTCTAGCTGTAATACCTATAACACCATCCTTGAGAGAAGCCGTCTTACCCAATTTCAATATTAAGTTACGTTATCAAAGTGGCTCCAATAACTTGTGTAACTGGATTTAATTAAACGTATTGTCGCTGTAATCCCCCGTTATCTGCGCTATGACCCACTTGCATGCGGCAACGCCCGATTGTCCGTGTTTGTGTATTTGACTGAGCATCATCGCTCGTAAAAGGATTTTGATAAAATCATAGCTCTGCGACAATGTTTGCTATCGCTCGATATGATTTGAAGTTTTGCTTTTCTGTCGGTGTTGAATTCAAATTCATAATCATTTTATCATATCATTGACTAGCAGCCCGCCCTCGCTTCGCCTTAGGAAGAATATGCTGGTCCTCTCTATTCATCTTAGCGTGATGATGCCTTCCTCGATAAATGAGCTATCTAACACTGAAAGAATTTTTCAATCCGAACCAGTAGTCCCTGAGATTAGCGCGTTCAAGCAAACAACCAAACTCTTCAGCTTTATAACAATCATATCATTGATACACTTACGAGTGTAAACTTTTCTGGGTAAGTATAGATTCTGGGGCGGTATCTTAAAACGTTAGTAACAGTGAATATAGTCGGGATTAGCACTTGTTACGCAAAGTATGACGTTATAAATATGTAGTAACTCACTTGTAGGAATTCAGTATTAGAATATAAATCCATTGTATAAACACATATTTCGAGTTTAGTAAAACAAATATACTATATCGCTTAAACGCCTGAAACCATTCGTCATCCTGAAATTCACAGCATATTTTTTCTCGGGTATAATAATATGATAATCTTATAGAGATCCGCATTGATTCACCAAAATATCTTGGCCCAATTCAATTCCCCGAGCTTGCACAACGCGGGCATAAGGAAATACAAGAGTTTTGTTTCCCGGTTGATTTATGCGACGCGCATCTTCGAACGTTGCGTTTTGACTGCGGCAGTTAATGTTTTGATTTATCTGCAGGAAACGTCGACTTTTGATCTCCTCAATCTAGTGGACACGCAGTCTTAGGTAACAACTACTTTAAATTATGTCTGAAATAAGATATTGTTCATGTTAAAATTCTAACCGGTGATTTATTTATTTTGTAGCTGTTTATTATAATAGAGAGGAAATATCTCAATTTAAATTTTCTGACATCCGTGTCATATATCTCACGGGTAGTATATTCGTGTGGTGTTATAAAACTACTGCATAATTATAGATCTATCAACATGTAAACATTTCAAATAATACAGTAGATATGTCTTTCTTTGCAAGCGCTATTTCATTCTAGGAAACTATGTTAATAATATATTATGTTACTTAATTATGCGTATCATTTAAACTATCATATATTTTTATTACTATTATATGAAATGCAATTTAATTATATTTATTGGCATAGGTGGCCATAATATTATTGACAACAAAAAATAGCCGATACAAAAAGCATGTCCGTGAATAATGTCCCGCCGACACGTCCGAGTAACAAGTAGATTGGATTCACTGATCGCAATTGATTAAATTTGTTCGATACGTGACCGATATAAACAAACCAATGATGTGCCCGCTTACATCACGACTTTATCGCTCTTTATACGAGTCCATCTTTATACCAGTAGGTATATTTTATATCTTTATGTGAGTCTTAGTAAGTGTGTAGTTTTAGCGTCGTGTAAGTATCGAATGTAGGTGCTTGATTGTTTTAAAGAAAACTCTGCGCACTGTATAATTTGATCCAATTAAATAATTGTAATAACTTATGACGCATTATCATAAACTAGCGGTCCGCCCTCGCTTCGCTTTGGGAAAAAATATGCCATTCATTTTAGCGTGATGTATATGTCTATAGCCTTCCTCGATAAATGGGCTATCTAACACCGAAAGAATTTTTCTAATCGGACCGGTCGGAGTAGTTCCTGAGATTAGCCCGTTCAAGCAAACAAACAAACTCTTCAGCTTTATAATATTTGTATACATTCCAACTATTGTCTGAAAGTTTTTTCGTGGTGTTGCCGCAAACAGCTGCCAATAAGTTGGTCTAAACGTGGATGATCTAGATTCAGCTAACGATTAATTGAACAATAGGAACACATGCGGCGCAAATGGCATAGTTTTATTTGTGAGTTCGCACACAGGTTTCGAGAAAACATTTTGAATAACTATTTGCTTGACCTATTTCTCACAAGCAACATGGTAAATGTGATGAGGAAATGAACGTTGTAGCAGCTATTCTTAAATAAGATATAAACTATCTCAATTATATTAAAATCCTTAAACGAATGACATAAAATTCAATAAACTAAATAGCAATCGGGTCACTTGTTTATTAATGGTTAGTTATTTAATTATTAAAATCTATAATATTTTAATGTACCGCATCGGTATGCATTGAACTAGGTATTTAAACAAGTCAACCAGCATACGAGATGCAAATATTAGAGATAAAACAAATTTTGAAATGCAAAAGAATGCAATGAAGTGAACTGTGGTCGGTCTTGAAATGTGTACTGCTTTAAGAATTTTAATATAGAACGTCTGAGTACTCGAGCGCCGTCGAGATTTAGTTTTAAAATTATAATATTTTATGAAGATATTTATGTACGCCCTAAAGAGGAAATATGCAAATGCTTCGTGTCTTTACGAGTATGCAAAGTTATTTCTATATTATGAAGAAAATACACATTTAAACTCCATTTATAACAGTACTGAGTACATATTTCAATTCTGAGGTAAACAGATAGCAAATAATTATACGGTTGTAAAGAATATTATGAATGTAATTACTGTTTTAACTATTATTGCGTATCATTGCTTAATTATTAAGTCTAGTTTCTTATTAACCTTGTCTCTACAAGCTATTAACTTTTGAAATAAAAATACAGGAAAATATATTTTTAAATTATTAGGTCCATTATAACTTATTATAGAACATTGGTCCTATTGGAGAATTTCCACTGCAAATAATAATGCGTTAGATAACGTCTGCTAAATCCCCATCAGGAGGTCTAGTCTTTAGAATACCCGTTTTGTAAAGATAGGAAATAGAATGACCATCATCAATCCACTTTACTGCTATGCATTCGCCTTAGTTATTAGTATCATAGAATTTAGTGATCCCATTTCCCGATCGCCGTCAAGTGCTTATTGCATCTATAAAATACTTCGTTAATGCTACGAGTGCTTTTCTCGCAACCTTACTTTGAACATCCAGGTAACCTTTACTACCTTTTCATAGAATTGGCTTTCCTCTAACTGAAACGCAAATCATGTTGCTAGATCGGGAAATGTATGTAGCTCTATTTCAGCCGGCAGTTTCAGGCGAATAGATTTAAATGTCTTGAAAGTTTTCTTCGTCTTCAGTGAAATGAATTTGTGTTGTACTTTAACAATTTCTAAATGGCTTATTCAAGACGTAATGCGGGCACATTTAGTTCTGATTGATTTAAAATGCACTCGACTTTGCATCTTTATTTGCTTCTACGAGTTTTAATGCTTCTTTTGTAGTGCTTTCTTTTTTCTTTATTATACTATCTTCTCTTTCAGTCTGGTATACTTTTTGTTCAACGTTCATGTCGATATTACATCGTGTATTAAGTAAATCAGTTCACAACAAACAAGACTCGCCCGTTCACGAGACGAGCCCAATTATCGTCATTATATCTGTGCACGTGAGGTCGGATAATGGCGACGATTTTAACATTTTTCATTGCCTTCATTTATATCTGTCTCTTCTATACAGTGTACGCCAGAGTCGTTTTTAAACCTACGTATTTTAGGATTATTTACGATTGAATAATGTACCTACGCAATAAACGTAAAATGCATATTTTTCCACAAATACTTATTAATTGTCGTACAAAATAGATAATAAATAAATAAATTTCATAATGATGACCGGTTTCCATGATAAAACAATTCTAAAAGTTAAATATAGTTGTTTTCGTATGTATTCTTCAGACTAAGGTGTTAAGACGCTTATCTATGAATCACCAAATTATTAGCTAGCTGTAGCTTTGGAATTCAATAGTGCTTTTAAGTCAACATGGTCTGTAGAACATCAAACAGTAAATTGTGGGCTCTCGGAGAGCTTAGTGCAGCACGAACGCAGGGCAGGCCGACAAATTGCTGCAATCAGCCCGCCGCTACCGCACTTGCACACGCTGAGCTGATTCTGTTATCTTTCGGTCTCTAACTGTACTTCTGTAATTTACTAAGTCGCGCGTTATTTCACGAGCAGTTGAACCTTATGGTATACTCGTTTGTTTAAAGTTTTTCTTGGTTTGATTAGTAGGAGTTGTAGCTACTTTTGTTTAAAACAACACACTGTAGATTGATAGATACTCGTACACGTACTGCCTACTTTTGAATACTGAAGCAGGTGTACAAAACCTCAGTGATAAGCTTTCAAGTAATACGGAGATTGCTACAATAAACGAGGTAAAGTAGAAAAAGTGTAATGTAAACTGTAGGACAAAACTAACTCTATGCTGTGGTAGATAGAAGAGACAAATCGTCGATATCGAATCATGGGATTATGGTGAATTATATGTAATAGATGTTAAAAAATTAAACAACTATTGTTTATAGTAAATATTATAATAAAAATATTAAAGCAATTTAGCTTAGTGCCAACAATAAAATAAATTATAAAGTACGTTTAGGACTCAGTGTTTCAGTCGAAAGGTCATCGTGTAAACATTACACAACAAACACATCCCGCTCCGGCTAATACCCGACAAAATAGACTCGTAAAATTACACGAAAATGAAACGAACCCAACTCCACCGGCAAGTTCCGTGCAACATTTATACACTCGCCAAATTAATGTAAACACGCAGCTCCGAATGAACCTTCATTATATATTAACCAAAGGGATGTTCCCATTTTGCTCCTCTTTGATCCTCCCTCCATCCTCTGATCCAGGGATTAAGAAGACTACGAAGTCCCGCTTTTGCATAATTATCCGCTATATCAGCTTGAAAAATCAATTTTAGCCTGTAAACTGTTGCCGCGGAGTCGCCACGTGCCGTTTATATCAAAGGGGCTTGACTTATTTGTTATAATGCAACTAAATTTGTTTTTCTAATGCCTTAGGGCCTGTTTAGACTACGACACAAATTCTGACATAAATGTCAGACATTAATGTGTGTACTGTTTACACTTATACGGAACTATAACTTTACGACACTAATTTATTTTATCGTGTCGTAATAAATTTTCCAATTACAGACACTCCTGTTCATACAGAGACATTCGATGTATACACTGAGTGTACCATACATAGTGTGTAGACTGAAGCAATTTCCTACGACACAAGTTGTTATTTCACTTGTATTATGTTTTAGCTGTAATATCACATACGCAAGTGTTATTATGCCAGCGTTAATGGCAAGCGACACTAATATTAGATTAGCAGTATCTTGCAATTTACAAGCACCAACAGTTGACATCGAAACCTGTCATTGTGAGCGTATTTCCTGTAGAAAGCAAAATTTTCCACTTGATAATGATAGAAACCCGCGGGACTGGATTTTCTATCTACAATAATAACCAGATATAATCTTTATGACGCTCGGTAATTGTATTTCATTATAATATTAAGAGAAGGCCGTGGTTATTGCGTTGTGGAAGTTATTATGAGTTATTTTAGTAGATATACTCGTAAGTGACACTGATAGGTTTATATTTATGGTGTAATATTTGACGCTTGTAGCCTTGTAGCCTTGTATGTAGGCACCCTGCCGAGCGAGTAATCCCGGCTTCAATGCCACCTGAAACAGACATTAATGTGGCATGCAGTGTACATTTTTCTCAAGTGTGAATGTTTGTGACGTCATATTTGACAGGTTCTTGCTATCCACCGTCGAGCATAATTATAACAAACAAAGTGGTAATGTTATAATATGTTTTGTTCGAAATCAAATTACGCTAAATCACTGCGCCGGTCGCTGCGCTCTGATTGGCCGACAAAGTTCACTTGGACACTAGTGCGGTATTGTATTAAATTGTTATTTATCAGTAAGAATACACTGATCAGTTCGGAATTTTCTAGCTCATAGCCTCATAGCTCATAGCCTCTACTGTTAGGTTATACACTCGACGCTATCCACTCAAATATTCGTTTGCAAGTGTCAGTGTGTGAACGTTCCTTTGTGTGTGAACGACCTGGCATTACACAATGCAATGTCAGGTCTCCGCTTGCAGGTTAACGGGCTCTGTGTTACCCAGTTTAATCCCTGTGGTACCTACTTCAAATTGGTTATTAGTATTAGGCTCTGCGTCTGTATTCTCAGAGGAAATCAGTCTTTAAAGTGTTTTTAAAGAACATTGTATATTTCAATTATCGTATCTAAAACGACGACATTTTTCGTCTTCGATTCTCTAAATAATGAAATGAACAAATCACTTTCTTATTTTTGACATATTAGATTTTTTTTCTGTTAACTTAAATAAATATAGTTACGTCTTTAGATTTGTTACGTGAGCGATAATTACACCGAGCCTTAATTACAGCTCTGTATTTGGAGTGTTGTCCTAAATAAACATATTCATCACACGAAGATACTTCAGGTATTTACCCTACGACCATGAATGTTTCTTTAAGCGAGTATCTAAAGAGAACTGAAAATAATTATTAAGTAGGCAATAAAATTACTAAAAGTTAAAAATGTAAAAATTCTTGACCTTCATTTCGAAAATGTTCTTTGAAAGTTTTAAGACGGCGGCTATGACGTCATAATACGACATGGGGTTATCCCTGTTCATGAAAATATATAAAATCATTAGAATTTTTAAGAATTTCTCAAAATTGTTACAACCAGATCAAGACCTCAAAATTTTAAAATACTAAGCGCAGAAACAGAAATGTGTGGGACTCGACTGCGGGATATCGCTGACTTCCTTCACAAGCACGGGCAGTGTATAACCAGCTTTAAACAGATTAACCGCTACGCTGTGACAGTGACAAGTGGCGCCCTCTTATTTGGCGAGCGGTTACATAAATTGACTTTTTCGACAAAATATTTTAACACGTAAAATGGTATGTAAATGGATAGGTCTGATAAGAGACTCATTTTAAATTACCTTAAAGGTTAATGTCGTGTCGCGTTTAAGTGAATGGGGGTCACTTGTAACACGATAGGGTAAGTGAAAATTCGAGTTACGGTGTTTTACACGTGTGGTAAGTATGCGATTTGGTGATTGTTTACTGCTGCAAAGAGCTCCGTTTGTTTATTATACAATGGATTATTTGTGAAAGGTAAAAGATAATATGAACACAGTTACAATAATGGAAATAAACACCATTTTAATGTCTATAAAAAATAAAAATACGTCTTATTAAAATAAAAACTAAATTACTACCTACATAGACAACTTAGTTCGACATAACAAACATTAAACAATACAACTTATCTGAGATTTTTTAGTTACATAGATTGATTAGTTAACTTAAGCCATTAGTTTTAAATTATGTAGTTACAAAAAGTAAACACTAATCAAGCAGTGTTCAAATAAGCGAAACGGACAGCGTTTTACGAGTACAAATATCAACTAGTAATTTCACAACGTGTTCGTGTCCAGCGATCGTAATGCGTCGTGACCTTTCGAACAAAATTCATTAAAATCTCGGACGTAGGCTGGTGCAGCATTAGTTAGACGTCGGAAGTCAGGGATCGCGCACCGGAGGCACTGATAGACCGGCACTAATAGGGTTTCCTCTGCAAATACTGCGCTTGTCTTGCTGGTAAACAAATTATGCAACTTGTACTGGTTATTTTGACTCGGATGTTTCCAAAACTCGTCAATACATGGCTGGCTAACAAAAAATAGTTTACCTATTTAACAGACTCATAAATGGAAAAATGTTTTTCACACTGCAAATATTTTTTTGAAAGACCTTTCTAAAATTCTTTATTCGTTCCACGAGTTAGAAGTAAAACAGTTCTTTGAGAACTTTACATTTTTTATGGGTCTAGGGATTCTTATATTATTCCTAGCTATGTATATACTGGTCTACGGATTCTTGTATATTCCTTATCTGTACCTATATTTCATCAAGTTATTTCCATACTCCTTTTCTGGCTAGCCACCTCCCTTTGTGAACTGAGAAAGTAAGGGTTAATGTGTTCAACATCTTTACGTTCCATTACCGCTGGTAACCAAGAAAAAAACAAGTCCCTAGATCATACAATACGTTGAAGGTTAACTTTATTTAATGGAAACCTTCCCGTACACCATTAACGTTAAGTCCGGGGTACAAATTATTATGAATGAGCTGTCGCACCTCGCAATTTAATTCTACGTGGCGTTTTGTAGGAAAGCTAAAACGTTCCCAGACTACAGCTGACTGTCACCCTCTACGTGAAAATCCTAGGTGCACTGAGGGCTGCCACATTTGTTATTATGTTATGATTTATTTCGTACCTTACACCATTACCTGCACCTTATACCTACCATGCTTAGTGCAAAATTATGAACTGAACTAAAAATTTCCTTTGAACTATTGAGGTAAGTTTTGTACCATTAGGATTAATCTGTTTTAGGGGTCCAAATATCTTTAGATACTTTGTATTTCGAGAATAATCTGTTTTGTTTACGAATTATTTTAAAACGGTATGAATTTTTGATGTAGGTACTCGCAATAAATATTTCTGTCCAAACAAGGGGCCAGCGATCCATGCTCGATTAATTATCAAGGAAGTCTATAATATAATGTCTCATTTCTACTCTGGTAGCACATTTTTCGAAAAATAAGTACCTACCTTGTTTTATACGTATGATGTAAATCGAATAAATCGTTGTTTCAACAACCCTATGTGCACTTATAATCGTATTAGCAAAAGCGACGTTCTGCCCCGCTAGTATTATATAAGGCTTTCAGAGAAATCTGGTTAACGTACACCATGTACACGTTATTATAGTGCATTGACGTGCAGAAGCGTCGCGACGGCAAGAGCGATCACTTAAGTACTGGCCAGCTTTATGGGGATGGTGTTAGGTATTTGCATGTACCACTATAAATCAAAAAAACCGAGCAAATGTATCACCTAACAGTTAGTAGTCATCATCACCAATCGTCATCCGTATAGTAAGGTGTCACGCGTTATTAAGAGGTTGACCAGGAAAACGGTCCATTCTAGAAGAGGGAGGTGATATATTAGTATCTCTAATTTTCTAATAATATATGTAACTTGGCAAGAGTTTGAAAGAGACAGATAGATGCGCAGAAGACGTCTTTTAGAAAAAATAACTGTCTCTTTCAGAATCTTACCAATTTATGTGTTAAGTAGTGTAATACTTATCGAAATGAAATAATAGAGGCATTAACCTAAAAGAAACTTTATCAATCTAAATACCTCTTTCCTATAAAAACAAACATAACAATTGGCGCAGCAAATATCATAGCGTTAA
>DWKA01002206.1:0-11012 GCA_018249155.1 Panoquina ocola ocola
TATATGAAAACTAGGTTTTACACCACAACAAATTTGAAACAGAATTTTACTCACCTTTACTACCTGTTATCTGCCAATGCCCCCGCTACCCAGGTGTTATAGTCTGGGTTTGCTTATACCTCTATAGGGGACATATATAAAAGAATTTTCAGCTTTTACAAGACAAGGAAGGTCTAGGCGTCGCGGGCTCTTAGACCAATAGATACAATTACTTTATGTGAATTTTGAGTTTTGCTTTACTCCTGACTATCTCGAGTCACGATAGTACCGACTTATTATTTTCCTTGTAGCAGTACCACGTATCTTGCTAGTTGCGACGTATCCTGTTTCAATAAATGAACCGCGTCTACTGCTGTTACGCTTAAAAACGTCGACGTAATACTGCTTTTCATACTCCTTGGACTCTCCGAATTGCCTACTTTTCTTTTGAATTCGAATAAAACTCTAATGAGGCTTGCTTAAACTATATTAAGCTTCACTAATTATGTCAGTCTAAGTCAAATGAAAAAAGAATTTGTGTACATTGAATAGTGGTTAGGAGTAAGACTATAAGAGGTAAAATAAATATAGATGTCGACGAAAGCTGTCCGTAAAAGACGGATTTCCGGAGAAAGGGACGTCACCTTTTTTCGCATCAACTATACGAATAGTTGTTTACGAAGGGAGCATACAACTATTTTTAATGCGAGTGTTTTTTTAATCCAGAACGTTGTCACCCTATGCGAGAAGTTTAAGTGTAACTTAAAGGGCTTCATGAATTACGCTAGATGTTATTAGCAATTTTCCGGAACACCCTCTCTTTGCTTTGTAGTGAAACTTTAAATCTATATTAATAATAATATTACGCCTAAATATTTTGAAAAAATCCTATCCATGCAACAGCACTTTGCATATTAATAAATTGACTACTTACAAGTTTATCATTAACATTTTAAGACAGCTGAATATACATTATGGAGATACATAATAAGAATTTTCTTACTTACTCTTATACATTTTGGTATTTTCGGTTCAAAGTTTCTTCCCTGTTTTGTACCTTTCGTAGAACAGCATTAAAAAAAAAACGTGAATTTATGTTGTAAAAGGTATGTCGAGGAAGTTGTATTCTCAAATCTACATTGATATCTTCAATCACGGATCACCCGTGAACGGTGTTTTATAAAATACAATTTCGTACATTCTTTTTACTTTATTTATTTTTCTTTGTCAAATATCGAAAAACTGGGAAACAAGTATTCAATTAATTTAATCAAGAAATATTTGTTGTAAATTGAAACCAATCAGTTGATGTTTTAATAAAAAATCCATACAAAGTGTACTTGTGTTTCTCAGGAAAACCATAATATTTTCCAGGATAAAATTTAACTTAGTTTAAACCCAGACTCAACAGGTAGGTACAGCACAAAGAAGTTTCATTCATATACGATCAGTAGTTCCGGAGATTAGCGTGTAGGTACGAACAAAAAATTGTAGATTCGTACTTTGTTACCATTATTGAATCGGTCAATGTACAGACACATTTATTTACTGCTTTATAATATTCTAGATAGCTAAGTTGTACCGTTTTACCAAAATTAAATTTGTTTGTATGTTTTGCCAAATATAAAAATGTAATGTTGATTGTTTTCAGTGGGACAACCAATGAAATTATGATACTGTGTTATTTGATTCATTCCGGTCTGTTCCCCTTAACGGATCCACTTGCATTTAATTTTAATTTTATTTCCGTTCTGATACCCTGTTTAATATTTATCTATTCCGTTCGGATCCACCAGAGTGGATCAGTAATATTTTGTACATCGTATTGTCAACTTATTATGAGACGAAAACAAAAGTGGCCTAGGTATAAAACAACAACATTATTTACATACTACAATTTAATTTAACACTCAACATAACTTTAAAAAATACTTACACCTTATCACTGGTATAATCCAAATTTAGATAATCACGTTACGCAAGCTAAGCTGATCAGCAAGGGTAATCGATTAATGTTTTGATGTTCATGTTTGGATATCGTGTTTCAAGTTTCAATACAATGATTTTACGAATTTATCAGATCTGTGTTTGGTCCCGATGAGTACTGTGTTTATAATTGAAAGTGGTTTGTTTTTAAAACGTCAGTTAGATAACATTTTTTTGTTGTTTGGATACACAACAACAATAAATTGCATCGGAATGGGTATTGCTTGGTACGGAAAGGCGTTCAAGTTTAAAACTTAACAAAATGACTCAAATTGTAAACCATATGGAAGAAATGCATATTGTGGTCAATGGAAATCTTTAACTGACTTTAAGTATGGTTCTAAATGAATTGGATTTAGATGTAAAGTAATAAAACAGAGCAATTTGTATTGATTCGTCTAGTTTGTTAATATCAATCGCAGTATACGCTATTTATGTAAAAATTGTTGTACGTTAAACATTGTAACCGCGGTGGTTTCGCTACAGGGAATATTTAATCATAAAGATGCATAAATTTTTAAATAGAGTACTCAGAATATAAAGCTATCCGTTAACTTAGCTAACCTATTGACACTGTGATGTATAAACCGCAAATCATGTTTACTATCTGCGGAGGGTGCTCAGAGCTGAGCGGAACCGTTCTGATTTCCTCGTGGTAATTGCCGAGGTATGCGGACGGCGGTGTCGTCTTATTGGGACTACAGCGTGTACGTGCACACTATTCACTTTCACTTTGCTTCGCGCACAGTAGCCAAACACTTTGCCAGTGAATACGAGTGGACTGCCCAAGTGACGGATAGATTATACTTGGACATGTCACGTGGTCACGATCAATCGTGTTGTTTATGTTCGCGATCGTGGGCCGACCCTGCCCTGTTGAATTTGACAGCTTCTCTCAAGGATATCCACAGTTTTTTGCGAGACAATAGTACTTAGCGAAGTCAACAATTCAATCTTAGTACTCGTGGATTCGTATTTTCTTAAAATTTCTTTTCATGATCATGTCACCTAATATGATGGAAATAGAAGGTGCCTGACAGAATCCTGAAATGTCTACTAGTTAATATAAATAAATAAACGTTTTAGTGTCGAGGGTTCATCAATTTATTTTGTGCGGGATGACGTTATTTTTTGTTGTTAAATTAATTGCATATCTAATTAAGTCAGCCACAAAAATGTTTCGTTACAAACTGGTATTAAAATTAGATACAAGTTAGATCAGACGACCTTAGCGGCAACACCGATCGACCTCTAAGGACTGTAATGACGGTCGCAACATAATGGTAAAACGCTACTACTAGATTTATTTAGATTTTCATCTAATAGCTACAAACTTGAAGGGTATATTATGTTTTATAGCCGAGTGAAGAGATGTAATGATTAACTTAATACAGTGTCACCGCTAACGAAATTTAATGTTTTTAAGAATTCAATTAAGTTATTTAAATGTTTTTAAATTTTTCGTTTTCTTTTAATACGTAGTAGGTACGTTGTAGAGCCATTTTTTACATAAATCTGAATTTCTTTATGTATGTAATTCATCCATCGTAATATGTTCTGTAGTCGTTTCGTCTCAGTAAAAATACGTGTGGCTTTATGTAAAACAGACACATTGCGCTATTTTTTATTAAAAAACTAATAATAATTTATCACGAGAATATCGAAGGCTATCAAACCAATCATTACTACGAGTACTTGTGATCATGATCGGTATTGCGTGGTAACTTTAGTCGGTGGTCCGCTAATCTCATTCTCTCGGAAGTCGTGATCTGATCGGTCATTACAAACATCACGGCAAAAGTCAACAGTTATCTGTTGAAAGGAAAACTACTAAGTTACCGTTTAGGCAATTTAGCATGAGACACGTCCACCGAATTGTGTTTGTTCACAAAAACGCAAAACTATTTCACATTTACATGGCGAATGCTCGGCCTGAAATAAATCAATATCTTGTCTTAGTGTAACCGAAGCCGTGTGCCTTACGAGTTTGACCGTATAGCGGTCGGCTTAATGCTGTTTTTCCATTAAAGAAGGGAAAGTTGTCGTGTGTGCGAGTGCGGCATGTATGTATGTCCATCATACTCGGCTAATACCGCTTTCGATGGCCCGACGAGGAAGCGCAATCATGATATTTATAGTAGGTATTTATGTCGTATCGTCGATGTCCCCAAATTTCCAAGTTGCGGAATCCTTTGTCCGCAACCACTGACGAAAATAATACCGCTGTGTTCGTAATTATAAACACATTTCTGGGATAAGGATAAATGGCGTAGAATTTGATTAAATTGTCAGCCAGTCAACTCAACCGGAGTTCGATATGTTTCAGTATTTCGTTTGTTTTGTTTTAAACTAGCGTTTGTCGGCGTATACGTGTATTGACCACAGGTGGTACATTATTATATAAAATATCTTTGTTTTCAATATTAAAATTCATTCATAAGTTTTTGTGTGAAAAAAAGAAAATTAGGATTTGTAGCGTGATGATAGTAAGATAAGTAACTACATTGAATATTACGCTATGCCATCCTATTTATATTCATTTAGGTACACTGAAGAAGGGTATAAGCTAGCCAGGCGGGGGAGAACATAACATCGCCCCATCCGTTGTTCAGTGAAGTGTAAATTTACTAAGAGCAGGGGAGGATTGACTTAGACTCGAGTATAAATAGATTCTGAGCAAACACATAAAATCTTCCATAGTTTCAATTAAAACGAAAATATTTTTCATTTTCTTCTAGTTCAAGACCTTTAATTGATTTAGGATTTTGTACACGTACATGTCTACATACCTGCCGATGACTCATATTACATTGTAACATTGTGAAATGTACCAAAGTATTTGTAATATATCTTCACTCGTTTTATGTTTCTTCAGGAGAATTGAAAAATTATAATTTATTAAACTAACAGATTTATCATGAATTGCTTTTCATGATAGGTATGTTCATGAGATGAAATGTTTTAACGGGTAATTTTTAAATGTCTTCCGAGCTACTACCGCATCTATGATTACGCATTTTATGAAAACTGTGTCAGAACTTTCATATTAAGATATACGGGCCAAGTTGATTCAGACACGTATCTGCCGGCTTACCACCACAGTATTCGGATATCGACGCTGTATCCGTTAAAACGACAACAATAACAAAGAAGATAATGTTTCCAATAAAGTAATTACGTTGTGTGCACGCAATCTCGAACGCAATGTGACTTTGCCAATAAACTGAGTTCACTATTCGTGACCCACAACGACTAAGACATTGTTGCATTTCTCTTGTTTCTATAGAGCAATTAAACCGGTCAAATCCGAATCGGAGACACTAGGATAGGGTTCTGTATTGTAAACGTGTTAACTTTGTACTTATGTATGTGTAATTGATGTGTGTTACATGTAGGTATGTCTATATTAACATTATTTAATGTTATAAAGAGAAATTGTTTGTTTGAAATGAATAGGCTCCGGAACTACTGGACGGTTTTTATCGAAATTTGGCATGGATATACTTTGAGATCCAAGGAAGGACATAGGATAGTTTTAATATCGTAAGTGCCTCCTTTTTCCCTGAAGTGAACCGGGGGCGAGTATGATTGTCTTCTAAAATTTTAAAATCATCATCGTCACCCACGATTGGATTGGTAGAAAATGCCACTTGGCGTTAAGTCCATTGTAATTATATTTTGAATTTTTAATAAAGTATATAAATAAACGAGGAAAAGCTATAATCGCTGCTTTTATAATTGCAAATTTATTAGTGCCGTTTAAAATATTTATGATTTGTAATTGTAATAGTTGTTTTATTAATTCTATTTTTCCATTTGTTTTACGGAACCCTAACAACAGTGCCTACCGACTTGCCTTTGATAAATCATTCTTATTTTGAAACACTGCTATAATAGCGTCAATAAGTTGACTTGATAATATAATCTGACATTGACACCGATGAAATTTGAATAATTTGAATATTGATATCTGCCTAAATTACCATATTCAACATTAAATGTCGGTAATAGGTAAACAATTATAGGTTAATTAACTTATGGAACTTGTCAAAACTGAGCAAATTAATCCAAATTTAAGGAAGGTTGTTCATATTAATGATTGAAGATTTCCACTGTCCAGTTTAAGATTTTATAATAAACCCTCGTAATCAATATAAAACTATAATAATGTTATATTGTCCACAGAGTATTATAGCATGTAAAGTTTCATATGAATCAGTTCGGAAATAAAGTTACTATGAATGAGTAATAGCGTTAAAAGTATAATGTTATGGAAAAAAATATCTTATAAATCTATATAGGTACTTACCTACTCTTAAAAAAGCTACTATAATAATTGTAAAAAAGTATATAATTTTGAAGTTCATATTACCATTAATCAGTTTTATTTTCCGGTAAATTTCCAAATATTCCTTAATTCATGAAAACTAGTTCGCGTGTAAAATTATTACAGTATGTAGCTTCAATTGAATTATGTTATTGAAAAAAATTTGCATCAATTACGTGTTTATTCAAATCCAGTAAACAACTGCGAGCGATATAATAATTTCTGAATCATCAAAACGCGTGTCTATAAACAGTTTTGAGGGTTAATGTCACAACTTACAATTAGTTGAATGTATTGTGCTGAATATCATTCTTGTAATTACTAATGCAATTCTTTGTAGGTGTTTGATTATTTGCAGTTTATTCAAATAACTAGTTACCCGCCCTCACTTCGCTTCGGGAATAATACTCGCATAAAGTCTAGGTATTTTTGGGTTTAAAGTTTCTTCCCTGTTCGGTACCTTTTGTAGAACAAAATTGAAAATCAGTTAATTTATATTGTAAAAAGTATGTTGAAGAAGTTATATTCTAAAATCCACATTGATATCAATCACGGATCGATTTTGTTCGACATCGCTTTAACTCACTTGTTGAGAACCATGCCGTCTCTTTCTTTCATAGCAACCAATTAAATTATAATCGTTACTTCCCCTACAATCTTATTCTATCGTATAAAATTGTGACTTTCATCCGATGAAAAATTATGTGATACCTATTAGGGTATAGGTAAACATGTGCCTTCCATTCCAACTGTTCCTTCCTCGATAAATGGGCTATCTAACACTGAAAGTATTTTTAAAACCGGACCGGCGGTTCCTGAGATTAGCGCGTTCAGGCAAGCAAGCAAGCAAGCAAGCAAACAAACAAACAGACAAACAAACAAACTCTTCAGCTTTATAATATCAGTATAGATTAAAACCTAGTCTAGCCTCATTATTAATCGAATAATTAAATACGCAAATGCTAATTTATTATATCTATCTGTATTATTTTGAGTATTTTACCTTTTTCCTTGAAATTGTGAATGTTGAATTTAACGTAATTATGCGATGTTGTGTAATATCAATAATGTGTTATGTTATTTTCGCGTTTATATGAACATATCACGATAGTGTGCCAGTCTTTATGTATACGAGTACAAAGTTCGGTATGAATCACGTTATCAATCAATATCAACATATCGTAATTAGATATAGACTAATTTAATTAACTATACCTCAGTCTGATCGAGTTATGCAGTTACAACATTTTCTTTTATTTTTTTATACATATTTTTTTCTAAAATTCCACCATAATGACCCTTCAACGTTTACCGATTAATGTTGAAGGGAAGTTAATTACATTTAAGACTTTTATTATTATAGGTATAGAGTTCTCTTAAAATAAATAGTTGGTATTCTAATATCGGCCTGATTGCGTGAAAGTTTAAACAGATTTTTTGTTATAGTTAACTCTGAACGGAGTATAATTAAAGTTGTATCATGTAACAAATTTTTGTAAAACTTTCCAAGTACAAATAACTTAATAATACGTCTAAACGGATTGACCGTGTAACAATTATTTAATTATGCGTATGCGTCAATAAAGAATGAAAAGAAAACAAATAATAAATCGGTTTGTAATGCTCCAAGCTTTCACTTAAGCGCCTACGATTCATGTTTCTAAATTAGAAATAACACTTGATTAGTTTCCTCCATTGACCATAAGAATACATATCTGGTAGGTATGTATTTAAATTAACAACAGTGATAGAAATTTGGTTATAAATTTTGTTTTTATTCTCAATCTAGTGAGTTATGAGATACCGCTTTATAATCACAATGTAAAATCTGTAAAATGTTATATCTGTCTACACTAGCTTTTGTTACAGAGATTTATCTACCTAGTTTATCATAGGAAAGGTTCTCGAAGAATAATAAGTTTAAAATGAGAAATATCCAAACAAAGAGAACAGCAGTCCTAGGTAAGTTTCATTACGAAAGCTTGCAATGTAGTCGATAATAAATTACACCTGGCAGTTATGTAACTCAGGTAAAAGTAACCGCTCGCTCGCGGATCTATTCTCAACTATAGCCAACTGCCTGAATATACTTGTAATCACATTCAAAAACTACGCTCGACACTCAAATAAGAGTAACCTTGTTCGTGATGGAGTCTTATTCCATCGCATGGCATTAACATCTAACGAACGAATCTCTCATTTACCTTCACCCCGAAATCTATATTCAGATGCGGCGTCAATAAAGTGACTAATTCTGTGTAGAGCACTGCTGACCATTGAACAGTACATATTTGAGCCTGAAGTTAGTAAAAGCGTTTTAACGCCTTCGTGTTGTATCTGCAATAAAGCTATTTATCTTCACGTGTCACTCAGACATATCTGCCAAACATGTTTGTATGTCAGTAGCTCACGCATGTATATTGATAATTATGTTCCGTAGCTTGTCAAGTACAAAGTAACTAAATTATGATGTAAATCTATTTTTTTCCATGTTGATCAATGTGTGATTTATAAATACTTACTTATATTTTAAATACGTTTTTGAAAACAATAAATTTAATTTTAAAGCTCTGTTAATTTTTTTTATAAATTACAAAAAGTCACTATTTGAAAATAATTATATTTAATTTTTATATACGTCCTATACTTTGTTACCGAATGCCTTTCATTTGCGCCGCTTTTGTTTCCATAATAGTTAATTAATGATGAATTATATAAGGCCACGGTTGGTTTTCATTGTTTGTATAATAGAATGTACCAAGTTATTTTTTATTTAGGCGCATAGTATATATTGAACGCGGCGAGTGTGATACAAGACGGAATAAACGGAGAACCGGTCTCGCTCACAATTGTTTTCGCCCTATTGGCCACTTGCTTCGTAATACCCGTTATACAACAAATCTTATTAACTGGAGACTAACAGTTACGTGGCGTCTATACCCACACCCGTTGTGGTCAATTTCCTATAGCGCATATCTAATTGCCGAACACAATTTTTCTTCGCCCGCTTTTACGGCTGGATTTGAAGTAAGTGATGTGTACAGACCAATTTATTTTACTGTTTTGTTATAGTATACTCTTCTTCTTAAGTGTTACTCTCTACTAGGGATTTTATGGATGTCAATTTGTCACCTCTGCGGATTCGATTTTTTTTTACTTTCAGGAGTTCTAAGACGCTAAGACTACAAGTGTAGAGACTAAGGAGGTTCCTGCTCTACATTGGGTAGAGATTCCACTAAATATAATTTTATAATAGTTATTTTAGTACTGTTATGCTATATTTAGGGTTTAAGTCATATCGTGTTAAAGGCATGTCGGGTTTACGAATTTTTCTGCTGATAAAATAGGTGTTTATGAGTCAGGAACTCTCCACTTAACGTTTAAAGTAGGTAGGTGCATATAAATTCTGAATGTAGGGTTTCGACACGAGCCAAACAGACTCTACCTTGGCATTTACGTTGAATGCGCTATATCTACAAGAGATTGCATGTGTATAAATAATTTTGAGAGTTTATTAATAATATGAATGTTTACAAATGAAATGTTATTCATAGTTAACAGAGAATAATAATTATTATAACGTATTATTTTTAAGTAACGTACGTTTAGTTTATAGGTACTTAACATAGTACTATTGGTTTAGAAATGTCTTTAAAGATTTATTAATGTTTAAACTGATGCATTAAAATAAATAAACTTTAGAAAATATTATAATGTTTAGGGTCAACATTATCATCACCATCATTACAAGACATAATTGTCCCACTGATGGGCTCGGGTCTCATCTCACAATGTGAGGGGTACAGGCCATAGTCCAGCACGCTAGCCAAATGCAGATTGACAGACTTCACACACCTTTGAGACCAATTCAGACTACTCCTAATTGTGCAGTTTTCCTCACGATATTTTCCTTCACTGAAACAAGTGATAGTTACCTTGTACTACGCACATAACTTTTTGAAAATGAGTGGTGCATGCAGGATTTGAACCTGGCACCTCGGGTTCGAGAGACAAACGTTCAAACAACTAGGCTATCACTGATAATTGTTTACAATTTTTAATACAAGGATTGAGGAAAAGCTCATTGCCAAACGGACTTCGAATCTCGTGGCTGGTTCGTGAAGACGTATAAAAACTTAATAAAATTTCGATATAATTTTATTGACAAACATTTATTTTCACGTGCGTTTGGTTAATATAATTGTGTAACCATGAAATCCATTTGCAGTGATGTTTTTCATAACTTGCCAAAGTCTTGTATGCGATATATTTTCCCTTTTTAGTACGAGTATGTTGTTGCGCGTGTCGTTTTTTTTTCTATATAAAGTATACGTGTTCCGTTCTGCAATTTCTACATAATTACTTTGTTGTTATTATAATCGGCCATTTATACTCGCGATAGTTTAGCGGCCGGCAAGTGTGTTTTTATGTAGGAAGCACGACCGTGTTAATTGAATTGCAAAAAAACACCGTAGAATCAAGTTTGGTGCGACGGAAAGTAAGCGTTGCCTTCACGCTTTACTTTAAACATGGCGGGTCTGTGTTTGATACGTTTACTGTATAAAGTTGATGACATTTAGTAGGCAGGCGTGCGGCCTGGGCCTGGACCACGATCTCTTTAAAAACAATCTTACTTCAAAACCAGCTTGCAGCAGTATGTTTTCTTTGCAATTTTGTTATGTCACCTCTAATTTGTTCATTCAATTCGTAGTATTTCGTA
>DWKA01002207.1:0-11009 GCA_018249155.1 Panoquina ocola ocola
CTACCCCCAAGGGGATAAAATAGGGGATGAAAGTTTTAACTCTTAACGCGAGCAAAGCCGCGAGCATAAGCTAGTTACATATAAAATGTTTCGTCCTGAGTGATTGACTGACGGATCAACGCCCAAACTAAACTGCTGATCGTAGAGCCTTGAAACTTGAAAGGTGTGTTCTTTGTGTGATATTCCGAAGGATTATCTGAAATTCTATCCGTAAGACAGTGAAAAACGATGTTAAGTTTAGTAAGGGCTACTTTTATATAAGCAGTCTTTGACACAATTGTTATAAAAATAGTTTGCATTACATATCATTAATTTTCACAGTATAAATTATGACTCATCGAGCGTTATAACCAAAAGTGCGATAATGTTATAAGTTTTGTTCGAAAATAAATTACGACAAAACATTGCGCTGCTCGCTGCGCTCTGATTGGCCGACACATAGCTCAATTGGTCATTTATCAGTGACAAATCACTGATCAGTTTCGGGATTTTCTAGCTTATATTACTACTCTATTACTAAGTATGCTCGATGACATGACGTCCACCATTACCACGTGGACGAACTCGAAATCAACAACTCATCTTTTTATAATGTATCATTGAGAATTTCATCTAATTTTGTTTAGCCATTTAGGCGCTAATATACAAGTTATATGAAGCGAAGCGAAGGCTTATTATCAGTACACCAATATAATTACAGTTCACAAAATATCTCATCGCTCGTAAATGTGAATATCGGTTCGCTTCGACTATCACAATTTTTCATCTACCACAACATTGCTGAGGTAATGGACGCGTGTCACACCGACGCGCAACAGGAATTTCAATATGAATAATGCGGGTATGTAGGTCAGGATCGATGACGACGATGAAATATCATTGTAAATAATATGTGTGTATTAAAATGTTTTTAATTTGAAGCTGTTCAGAGACTTCTTATTCCACACGGTTTGCCGTTAACAATGTACCTATATTGTAAGGATATTCGAGAGCTTTTTGATAGCTTTCATCACTGAACTTAAATTATCCAATCAAAATGATTATAATTGCTTAAAATATTTGCTCTTAAGTGTGTAGTTCTAATTAATATATATATCAATTATTATTAAACTGTACATGTACCTAACATAATTACAGTTTTTAATAATATTTGCAATCGAGTTATTATTTTAATCAAAATATTGTATCCGTTGAACAAAACGGTTGCTAGTGCATACTTCATATGTTTGTGACAGGTGAAATAAATGGTTTTTCTTCTGTCTTGGTTGTATTTCATGTATTATGCACACGTGTACGCTGCAGGAATCCTGATGTACGAGTTGTGGGTGTTAAAATATTTATTTGCTCTGCGATACTTTGGTTTTCTGCTTCAATACCTCTGTTATATAAAAATCTCTACTAACCGTGTATATACCGTATACTGTACATTAGTATACTACTTATACAATATTTTAACGTGATCATATTGTAAAAAATATTGTTAAAATTAACTACACTAACTTTAGGTAAATTATTGGTAAAATTATTACATTTACAAACTTACAATGTATTTACAAACATAACAAGTTATGGTATTTATATATTTATATTTATTATCATATTTATATTTACAGGAATAATAATTCAATCGTATTCTATTTCAGTTTTATACTTATGTGTATATGAGGAATGAGTTGATTGAATGTGCGAGTGAAAGATATTAAAATACCAATCTTCTATCATGTTCTTTGACTAATACAGAACAGCTTAATTCATCTGAAATGCGTACTCATAACTTAGTATTCACACTATTCAAACGAGGCTTTATTTGACAAAAACATTCAAAATCAAAAAATCAAAATAAAAATAGTTTATTCATATGGGTTATTCATATTGATATTCATTCATTACTAATTTGTTCAGAAACTTACTCATTACTCAACTCTATCTATATCATTCACTCTATACTTGTCTCTGTCACACATTACATATTAAACTTATATAGGGCAGTCCATTAATATGTGTGTCCAGCGCTGTGCCCATAAATTAATACTAACTTAGTCATTTAAACGTCTGGTTTGGGTCTTGACCTAGTTTCAGGGTCAAGTTAAAGATCCTTATAGTGACAGGAATAAGACTAATGTTCCTTAAATTTGGAGCATGTAGGTATACCATAGTAAAGTATAAATACAGCATATATCCCTTGTTGTAGTAGTAGTAATAGTAAAATTGTAATTATGGTAAAAACATTATATCCACTACACATTATTATAAAATATACCTCAAAGACTAACTCAAGATGTAGTGTAGCGTCCTACGAGTATACAGAATAAAACAACAGGCCCCAATCTTAGCGTCTGGTCGGTATCACGCGTTTTAGTGTTGTTTGTTCAACCAAAGGACAGACTAATAAAAAAGCACATTGAAAAAAAGACGATGTCACGCAGAAAAAATTAAGGACATTTTTAGTGACGTCGATGTATGACAATGCGGAAACTAAAGGTTGAATAACTGAAGACATACATACCTATTATATCTTTATCGATAAATAACTTGGCAAGACGTAGAAAATGACAGTTAGATACGCAGAATTCTTTTTTTAGATTTTATGCATGTTTTTTTAGAAAAAAACTACTTCTGCGCATTTAACTGTCTTTTTCTACATCTTTCCAAATTACTTGTTAATGACTATACAATATTCTGGATACAAAATATTTAGAAATCATTTAATTTTGGTTCTGCCCTTGTTGTTTGTTTTAAGTTTTACCCAAATATAACATGGTATTAACAGTTACAGTTTTCTTGTAACACACTTAGATATTCATCATTACAAATCGGTGTGTCATACAGCCTTAGGCCGTTATTCCCCGATGGAAAGCGTTACGCAACCATAAACTGGAATCGGTAGATAACACTGTTAAAATTAAAATTGGAACGATTAACTCGCATGTTTTATTGGTCTTTTTTCTTTATTTATTTTTCTTCGTCACAATAATGTATCAACGAGTAATCATAAGTAATCGTCATCGGTGTAATTAAGGCACATTATAATTACTTATTTATTATTTTATTATGCACACACACAATAATTAGGTATTATTACATTTAGTTCTATTATTCGTAACTAGCTTGCCTACCTTTATTTTGCTTTGAGAAAATAATAATATTTAATGACCGCAAAAGGTACATTTGAGTTATTCGTCATCTCGCACGAAGAAATCTCGCACTATCGTGCGGCTTGGTACCTTTCGAATTTACCTAATATTTCATTCGTCAATTCGCACGGCTATAAAAATGAGTACAGTCAACTACAAAAATTATTTTACAAACCTTTAATATTTTATGATTAGACTTCAAAATAAAACAAAATGTTATTATATCATATTTTAACGTGTTAACGAAGTCAATGGTATTAAAAAAACGATTTGATAATGAAAGTTATTCACTAAGAGGTTGGTAAAAACAATACCTACTTCCTACAGTAGTGTAAAATGCGTAAGACGTGGATTAAAAATGTTGACCTGAGTTTTAATTGAGTGAGAGTTATTAAGCCTGCCTGATATTCAATGAGCGAAAACTTAAAACTATTGGTTTGGTATTGGTTTCTTTCAAAAATTTTCTTCCCATGTAAAGTCAAATGAGACAACTAGTGTTCAATAACATGGGGATCACAGGGGGTCGCAGAGGGTCGCGGGGGCTGGCTTGCACCACCACTGGCATCGCCAGTAACGAGTTTATAATCTAATTTGGGTATAATCTGTCCCATAAATAAATAAAGGGGTTCAATTTGCGAGTCGTAAACCCTCAAAGGACCAAATTAATGTTATAATATTTCAATTTGAGTTAAAACGCCGGTCGCCTTCCACTTGTCAATGAGTAATTTGTAATGTTATGTTGTTTTAGAATTCGTTTAGGAATATGATAGAAGCTGGGATATCCCATTAGTAAAATCATGTATCATGTACTCTTATCTTGTTTTCCCTGGAGAATTGTACACTCGTACCTGCTTCTCTACAACGAAATTGATATAGGCCCTCGTTTCAAAGTCAAACAAGTAGCTATCGAAATAATTTATACGGTCCAAAGGTCTTCCAAAAGTTTTAATGAAAAAACCAACGGTTTCACTCGCTCTCCTTAGTAAGAGACTTTTATTTAATTATTATCACTTTCATCCGTCATTAATTTTCTTCTTGTTATATGCAGATGAAAAACGTTTTATTTAATTTAATATCTTTAAAGGAGTAATTGTATTTTAAAGGAGAGACACAAATTCAAAATAATTTATGGATGATTAAAAATTTAATTTAATGCTTGCTCATTTTTGTTTACTTTTAAATGTTTTTTTAATTAATAGATGTCAATGATTTGTTATATTAACAGTGACATCATTATTAACGAAATAAGTACAGCATGAAAAAACTTGGAAAAAACGGATAGGTACCTTCAGTTTTATAAACCTCTGTCTACAGCCGGGTGCGTGGTAAACACGCCATACAGCCGTGTCACAGATTAAAAAAGTAGAGACCTTTTTTGTTTACAGTTTACAGGGGGACAGGTAGCATGCGTCGCGTGCCGACCCTTTTATGCACTTGTCCTAGTTGGCAGTATGGCTGTTTACCTTTGCCTAGGGCTGTGCTATAGACGTAGATAACTTATGCATTCCACAGATTACATAAGCAGTCTGATTATTAGAATATTCATGGCACTATTCTTTGTTTATGCTATAGCCAAGGAAGTTATAATTAGATTGGAATGCGCACGGCGAGCGAAAAAATGGTCCGATGAAATAGCCCAACGGAGGGGCATTGAAGTGAGAAAAAATTAACAATGATTAATGATCTTGTGAATGCAAAAAGTAATGTAAAGTCGACGGTAGGAGTAATTAATGTAGTGCTTGAATGTGTTTAAATACATCGTCGTCCTTTTTTGTCTCTTAAAAATTATTTTTATTTTCTGCCAAAGTTAATAATATCAGAATAAGTTTTATTTGTGTGAATGCATGTAAGTATGTAAAATTCACAATACAATGAAGTTTAAGGACCTAATAAAAAAGTTGTTTTTTTATTTTGTAATATTTTATTTGACAATATTTTCAGGTCGTGATTGCCTTTCATTGTTGGTTGTGGTGTAACAAATAAAAATTATCTGTAATTTACTCAAAATTTGATAAAGGGTTCACCCGACATTTCCCATCAACCCCTTTTCCAGTCGAAAATAAAACCTCAACTGTTATCTTGTTTGACTTAAACTCAATTAGGCAGAATAGCATTTTTATTTTTGCCGACCAAATTCTTTTTTGGCGCGCACCTTCATATTTTTGCACAGATAACCGAAAGATTGTAATATCGATAAATTGTAGCGGGAAATCGCGTGGAATCGCTTTGAATGGACAATGTTGATTTATTAGAGTTGATATTCGAAAACGTAAATTTAAAATTTGTTTTCGAGCAGAAACATAAATTCTTTGCGGCGGAAACCGACAAGCGACCTGATTTTTTCAGCAAGCAATTTACAGGATTCAGCTTTCTAGTGGAACATTATCTGAATGAAAATTTCTTTTATAGAATTCTTAGCGGTTTTTATTCGATTCAATGTTTGAAAAAGTAAAATCACTATTATAGCTTCGTACTCAATATTTTCATTGAAAATCACTAAAACTCTTCCATATTTTGTCAAGATAACATTTTTATTACTAATTTTTAGTATAGCATCCAAAGACTAACTTAAGACGGAGCGTAGCGTCCTATACAGGCATTATACATAAAACAAATGACCCCAATCTTGGGGTCAGGCCAGTTCAACCATAGGACAGACAAATAAAGAAAGCGTACTTATTACCAAAAAGGCGCTTTTACGCAAAAAAGTAAGGACATTTTTGAAGACGTCGATGTATGACGAAGCGGCATGTAGATGTTTAACAATTAAAGAGAACAACATTAATTAATTCCAAATACTTATAAGAATCGTATACTTACAACAAATCGTATAATCCTCCTAATTTAATTCAATAAATAACATAATTATTTTTATGAGTAGTCTGAATCGTCGAGTCGTGAATTGACTTTTCAAGTCTGCATTAAGACTTGGTCCATTGATCTCGGACTTGAACTAATAAATTAAATTCCATCAGAATTTGGTAATAGGATATCGAAGTCTATCAGTAAGTCACTCGGAAAGTCGTGTAAAAACTATTAAACTCGCAGGGTTGTCGCTGACGTATAAAAACTAAGTCTCTCCTCTAGGGTTGTCGATGGGCGGCAGTGCGGCGGCTGAAGCGTGATAATTTAACGAGGAAGCCTAATGCCGATGATTGTCTGCAGCCCACAGCCCTGTTGTTTAACGTACCGGCATCGTGTAATGTAATTAATCGTGTTATAAATATCTGTAGGACGTTTAAATGTCGAAAAGGAAGCAAGGAGCAATTTTGTAGTTTATGATAAGTGTGATGGCTGTATTCTTAGGCGGTTCGTATTCGATTACTGGATACTATTGATATAGAAGATTATTAAGTGCAATATAATAAATAATCACTTAGTAGTGTTAGCTATGTCATTAGATATTCGTAAAGAGGTACTACAATAAATACACATGTACAGAATAAAGAGGTACTACAATATGTACACCTTAAATACACCTGAAAAATACCTGAAAACATATTTGATTTGTCACATAATTGTACACCCGGTAAATCGAATCTAAACCTTTTGCTGGGCTGCATCAAATTGTAATTATAAAACGATTGAGAAATTATCTATTCTTCATTGTTTGCAACGCATCGGTATACATATGACATTTGGTAAGAAAATTATTCTTTCTCCTTCATATTCTCCTATTCTATATCCTCCTTTATGTTAAAAAAAGAAAATGAAATGGTTTAATAAAATAAATATCAAATAAATAAACAGATGACAATAAAGAAACATGTTTATCACAAAACGTCTATAACTAAGCATTGTTAACTCCGCTAGCATTTAAAGGCGCGCGGACCGCTGTGGACACGGCAAACTTGTTCTGGCTCAGTTCAAGTTCTTCAACTATAACAATTACTTACTGCAGCTATCCAACTTTGAACAGTTCGATGTTGCTCTGTACATCGTTATTAAACGATTTTTTAGTCAAGTTGTTTAACTTTGTCAATACGGTGGACGTTTGGACTCGGATCGCGCGTGTTTCTCACAAGCCGTGAGGTGACAAGCGTTTCATAAACAGAAGGAGGACAGTGTCCTATAGGAATCGTTAAGCTAGCTACACAAGCCGACATACCATAAAGGTTTCATGAAAAGCTGTGGAGATTACTTAACTTAACGAATTTTAACATAAAACTGAAACTCCGGAAAACTGAAGAAATTAAAATTTCCATATTAAACATTTCATTATAAACTTCCATACTTCATGTATAAGTAGGAATCTATAATTAAGCGCAAGCAAAGTTTAACCTCAACCAACCTCAACGTGCGACCTCAAAAATCGTAACCCCGCTTTACTTCGTCGTCAAATTTTAATGAACGCGCCCATCAGCTCAGCGCCACCAATATTTGGTTATGGCGCATGTTAACAAAGGTGGCATATTATATTAACTTAAACTAAACTTTGAAATTTATTGCAGAAGCTCCTCCGCGGCATTTACATCACGCGAATACCTTTTCGATCTCAACATTCAAACATTACACATTGCACATTTTCTATTACAGAGTAACTGCGCTCGTCTAACAAAACCGTCGATGTATACGTTACTTTGAATAACAGTAGGGTGACAATGAGGTAGCTGTCGCGTTCCAGTACAAGCTAAGTATGAAGGGAGGTAAGTTTGGACAGCGCCGCCGACATGCAAGCGAGTGCAAGGCGATGACACGCCGGCGATATTAAACAAAGATTGAGTTATGTAGCGCTTCCCTCGCCTTATTAAAAGCGTTATTTTATACTTCCTTAGTTAGAATACTTGCGAAAATTCGAAAGAAATGTTCGGTTTACTTAAATTTCATTAAGTTGGATATTATTGTCATATCTGCTAACTATTTAGTATTATGTTAATAATTAAATCATTTGGTGCGTCTTAATTTTCTGTAACCGTGAACGTTACTCCTTAATTATTTATAATAAACTGCTGCAAACTTAGTTCTGTTCTTTATTTTGATTTAGATATTTAGAAATTGTAGCTTCCAATTCCTGCATAAAATTTACGATTATGATATTGAAGAAAATTTAGATATCCTATAAAGTATAACCGATTAATTATGAAACTAATTAAACTGTTAATTGTAATGTGTGCATAATGAAACATATTACAAAAACACACAGCGAAACACCAGTAAATAGTGAGCGCACACCGGTGCATGTATATTTGCGAGTTTAATCTTGTGCAAAATATCTTTACTTTTCCCTCCCAGCGACTGCCTTGCCGTATTACGAGATACAATATTTGCAATACCAGCTTACAGTACAAAAGTTGTAACTGATAGCGCTGAAAAAGAAAAGAGAATCCGACGAGATCAGAATGTTTGCATTCAAAGCGCTGTACGAGGAATGTTTTATTGACATTAAAGAAAAAATAGTAGTTTTAACGCTGCAGCAATTATCGCTGGAAACTTGCGCTTTATTACATTCTATCTTTGAAATATTATTCCTCGCAAAGCTCTTCCGTTACACAAATGAACGGAGAAATGTTTATTTCAACTAATAAACTGTAATAAGATAAATTTAACGTTTAGTATGAAATGTAATTAAAATTGCTAGAGGATAATGACTGGTTCATAACGAGTTTTGATTATTGTAAAATATTATATTGTTTTAAAATAAATCAATTAATATCTGGCCTTAACTACATAAAAATATAATATTTTCAATTGATATGTCAAAATCTTCAATTTTTCACTCTTAGCGAGATTATAGAAGTTTTGCTTCGATAAGCAACTATTGCAGTAGATGCTATTGCAGCAGCAATGAAATCGTACAAAGCTAGCTCAAGTAATTGTTAATCTGTCCCTTAACCAATACATCGCGCGACAGCTGATACTAATTCCCAAATGCGCTTACTTAGAAACACTTAAGCTGTAGTTAGCTGCAGCTATTACTCTATCCCAGATTACTTCAGGTCCTTATTTATACGGTGTTCAGCTGTCTTCTTAATGTGATCTGTGCGGACCACACGCTGCAGTGTGGACGTTAGCGGTTTAATTTATTCGCAGATTTAACTGAAACACATGCACGAGACGTTGTATTTGCATGTGTGTCTGGTTTGGGAGCGCAAACGACCTCAGACTTTAGTTACGTATGGTGGATATAACGCGTATTCGAATATCTGCACTTCTGATATTGGGGTACGGGGTACCTATTTGTATAATCCACGATATTAATTTGATATGGTTATTTCTTAGTTGTATCGTAATTTTATTGAATATTAATAATGACTAAAATTAATTACATATATTGTCAAGTACCTAAAAATAATATTCGTGCAAAGTATGCTTTGATGTTTTAAGTAAACTTTTAATTCCACAACATCAAAACTTAGTCGTGATAGCAAACTACAATTCAAACATAATATACCTAACTGCACAAATATTTTACCACGCTTTGGGTCATTGACTAAGGTTATTTTATAAAGAAACTTCCGTAACCGATTCTTATTAACAGCAGTCATGTAGCCTGTTTAAAAATAAGTGCCACTTCAATTTCTGCAAACGTGTCTTTATACTCATCATCTCCACATTTGTGACATTCACCAACCACAAGAACTTTGGCGTTTCCTAACGCAAATAATAGTTTTTAGACGGCGGCAGTGATTACTTAACATCAGCTGGCCGGCATGCTATTCGCCGTTGCATTTCCATTAAAAAATGAAACAAAACGAAGAAAAGCCGTTGTTACAGTGAGGCGGACTGTTTACTAATTAATGCCCGCATGCTACAGCCTAGTGACGCCATGAGCTTGAATATTCATGGACATGCTGATGGTATATTCCGGATATTCGACGCTGTCCGTCGCACATGCGTCGATTTAGATATTGCTACTGATTACAGAGGAAACTGGTTCGCTGTGGTTGGCAGGGTTATGAAAATTGTAAATTAATAAGTCGCTCTAAAATAATTGCGTTTCTCATACTGCGGGAAGTTTGAATTAAAATTAAGGAAGTATATGAAAGTATTCCTCAGTTAAGTAATATTTATTTATTATAAAAGTTTTATGTTATATCTAATTTTAATTTTACCGGTCACAAATATAAAGAAGATATAAAGTATATCTCACTATGCTGACTTTTGTTACTCCAGTCTCGTGAACTATTGTTGTATCGAGTCATACTATGCTACAGTCAAAAAATATCTGTAATATAATAATTATAAGTATTAAACAGTTCAGTTGACTTCTTATTCAAAACTACCATAAACGTCGATAATATCAAATTATAACCAGCCAATGAAAATGGTTGCTTTAGGATAAAGGAGTTTTGATTAAGACACAATACATGTTTATAAAAAGTATTGCTATTTATTTTTAATATTTTCTATTACAGTATCTAAACAGTCACAGAGTTAGAAATGTACTAATATAATCAAAACCTATGGCCACCCTACAGTTCTCCCGTACTCGTCGCGCGTCCCCACTTTTTATTTGTAATTACTTGATGTGTTTCAGATTGGAATTAAATCTCATCGCCATGCTCAACCCCCATTAGGGTAGCGCGGAGCTACCTACTGCTCCTCAGGGCTGCCTTCGATGAAAGATTCATTTGTAAGGAAAGTTTTGCACGCGCATCGTTTCAACTTTGCGACAATCTGTGTAATTTTATGGTGTTATGTTTGGTATGGTGGTAAAGTGTACAGTACTTAGTGATAGTAAGAGGCACTCTTAAGGGGAATAGTACAGTAGTAGTAAAGTAATTAGTAGGTTTTTTTTTTTTTTTTTTTTTTTTTTTTTTTATGGAAAAAAGGTAGCAAACGAGCTGACAGCGCCACTGTCCCCTGCCGCCCATGGACACCCGTGATTAACTTCGGATTAGACAACGGTAATTGTCCCTCTCGAAGTTTGTCACA
>DWKA01002208.1:0-11007 GCA_018249155.1 Panoquina ocola ocola
AATTAATTACAATATATCATTACATCATAACCAAGTCCCTTAATTATATTATATTATGTATGTCAATTACAATTATTATTATGAATTACTTAAAATCTAAAAATAACTATCATGAAAATTTAAGTTATATAATGTCATTATTTATTATTTTTTAAAATTAAAATATTCAGAAATGGTATATGGGTTTAAATCTAGTAGGAATTTTTTTATACTCGATTTGTAGTGTTTATGTGGTGCTTGTTTTATATTGTCAGGTAGTTTATTATATATTTTTATACACATTGCATAGGCATTATTTTGATACAAGGAAGTACGTGGAATTATGTCATTGACTAATCTATTAGGTTGTCTTGAATTTCTTGCGTAAATTTGTTTAGCCGTTTTGAAAAGGTAATTGTGATTCCTTACAAATATGCATAATTCTAAGATGTACATCGAACACACTGTAAGTATGCCAGTTTTTTTAAATAGTGGTCGGCAAGACTCGAACGGTTTGGCACCACATATAGCTCTGATGCACTTTTTTTGACCTAAGAACGTCTTTGTAGCGTGAGGGGAATTACCCCATAGCAGGATGCCATATCTTAGGATGGACGCTACATATCCATGGTATGCAGTAATAGCTGTCTCGATAGTCGTTATTTGTCTAAGCCTATTTAACACATACACAAATCTGTTTAATTTATTGCACACACTTTCAATATGATGTTTCCAGGTGAGGTGGTCATCTAGCATTATCCCCAAGAATTTAGTTTTAGAGGTCTCCTCAATTTTTTGGTCTTTGTGTATTATATTCATGCTACTAGTTATTTTATTCCTAGTTTTGAACATGATGTAATTAGTTTTTAGAACGTTTATAGTCAAGTTGTTTCTGTTTAGCCATCGTATAATATTATCAATAGTATTATTTATTTCTGCTTCAAAATATTCAATGTTAGTTTTGTTGGATGTCACTACGATCGATATGTCGTCCGCAAATAAGATAGATTGGTGATTTGTAATTTTTGGTATGTCATTTATATATAATAAAAAGAGGAGTGGACCCAACACGCTGCCCTGCGGGACTCCATTTATGGTATATTGAAAGTCCGATCTGTATTCTATAACGTCTTTATTTTCGTCAATGTTTGTTATTTGAACATATTGTACACGGTTTTTCAGGTAACTTTCTATCCACTTTAGGGCTATTCCCCTAATTCCGTATGCATCGAGTTTTTTCAACAGTATATCATGGGAGACAAAGTCAAAGGCTTTCGTCATGTCAAAAAATAGCGCTACAACATTTTGCTTCTTGTCTAAACTTGTTACGATTCTATTAATTAAATGAAAGCCGGCTAATGTTGTTGATTTACCTTTCTGAAAGCCATTTTGTTCAGGAGCTATTATATTAAATTTATTCAAAAAACTAGTGAGCCTATTATGCATAACTTTCTCAAATATTTTTGAAATAACGGAAACTAAAGTTATTGGTCTATAATTTTCTATTTTATTTTTGTCTCCCCGTTTTGGAATCGGTTTTACTACCGATATTTTTAATTCATTTGGGAAAGTTCCGCTTTCAAATGATAAGTTAATGACGTGTGCGAGTACGAGGAAAAGATTACCGTGACATTTTTTTATGACCTTAGTACTAATTTCATCGTGGCCTATTGCGTTTGTATTTTTTAGTCCTTTTATTATGTTTTTGATTTCATCCGGTGTGCATGGTGTTAAAAATATAGAATTTGGTATGTAAGTATTTGTAGGAATGTCAAGGGATTTATTATTATTATTAGTCAGATTGTTTTTAGTCATATTAATAAAATAATTATTGAATGATTTAGCAATGTCTATTGGTTTATTAATTATATTGTTATTATAATGAATTGTGTCAATATTGTCATAATATTTATTATTTATTGTTTCATTTTTTATTAGTGTCCAAGATGATTTGCTGGTGTTTTTACTGTTAATAACAAATCTGTGATTCGTTATACGCTTTGCTTTTATAACACATTGTTTGAGTATTTTAGAGTAAGTAAGATATTTATTTTTATGTACTTCTGAATTTGCTTTATAGTATTTTATTCTTAGCTCATTTTTTGTTTTACTACTTTTTTTTACACCTTTTGTGATCCACTTCGGCTTTTCATAACGGTTGGAAATTTTTACCTTTATAATTGGAAAACAAAGCTTGTATATAAGACAAAATAATTCAAGGAATAATTTAAAAGCTTCGTTTGCATTTTTTTCTTCAAGTACATCCGAAAATGATAAGCTTTTTAAATGTCGTAAAAACAAATTTATATTGTCTTCGCTCAGATCTCTTTTATAAATAAAAAAAATGTTGTGGGTATTAAATGGTGTTTTAGAAGGAAAGCGTATCATTTGAGCAGTTTCGTGATCCGACAGTCCTAGCGGTAAAACATCTACCTTTGCATTTTCTATATTACTTATCACATGGTCGAGAAGCGCCTTTTTTCTAGTTGGTTCATTTATGTGCATTATTAAATTGTAATTTTTTAACATATTAAGATATTCATCCGTTAAATTGTTATTTTTTAGAGTATTTATATTTATGTCACCTAATAGTATAATTTTTTTTTTATGATTTTTGCTAAGCATGTGCAACAGATTGTCAATTTTATATAAGAATACGCTTTTATCTGAGTTTGGAGTGCGATAAATGCATACAATGTATAAATTAAGCTTCATAACTTCTATGCCGCAACACTCAAATTCTTTAGGTACCGCGATTTGATTTATGTAGTTCAACTCGTTATATGCAATGCCTTGTTTTAATAGTATACACACTCCTCCTCTTTGTTGATTCCGTGAAAAATGCGAGGTCAGCCGATAATTTCTAATATTCATATTGCATTCATGACCCTGTTTAATAAAAGTTTCCGTTAGACATATTGCATCTGGTTGTTGTTTCTTGTCCGCTAATTGTGATATAGCAGTTTCTAGAGCATCTTTTTTACACTTGATACTTGCTATATTTTGATGCAATGCTCGGAAATAGAATTTGTCATTTAACTTAGATTCGAAAAAAATTGTTCACAGATGTGTTTAGTGTACCGCCTTCGTTGTTACTTATTTTACGTATTTCTGGTATTTCTGTTACTCTAGGAAAGTAATAAGGTATTGTTCCTATTTTTAATTTTTTATTATCTGACTGATCGCTATTTAATTTACTAATTTTTATTTTATTAAAGAAATATTCAATGGTTCCTTTTTTGTTTTTATAGTCGAATGAGGGGTTTGCTGTATATTGTCTTTGGTTATTTTTTTTTACTATATTTCCTATATTATGTATGTAAGTGTTATTATAATCGGTTTGGTCTATATAAGAGTTTATTTTATAACATATGTTTGTTTGCAAATCAGAGAAATGTCTACTTTGTCCATATACATCAATGAATTTACAATTTTTGTATTGTTTACATATAAATCTTAATTCGTAATTAATTTTTTTAACATTTAAATATTTATTATCTACAACTTCTAACAAATAGATATTATGTTTAGTGAAGTGGTTCAATAATCTATGTAGTGATATTATTATATCTTGAGGGTTACAATCATTTTCTCCTACACATAATATAATTTTATCATTTTCTCTCAAATTATGTTTGCTGCACCCCTTCAGGATTTCTTCAGTTGGCGCAAAAGGTTTCGTGGTTGACCTTACATTGTATGCGTTATGCTTGTTGTAGTTTCTGCTTTCTAATAAACGAACAGCTAACCCACTGCATTGCTGGCCTCCGTATATCCAGATAGTATTTTTTTTCGAGTGTCCATCAGTATCATTCACTACGTATGTATTATCTTGTATAGTTTTTGTTGGATCGGTCTCAGCACTGTTCATTATTATTTTTTTCTTATATTGGTCGTTTCGTTTAGGCGTCTCACACACACTGCTCTCCAAGTTCAATATCATCTCCCTTTTCTTTAGAGCCATGTTCTTACGTAACGGAGTAGTCTGTTTTTGACTTCCCGGTGAACTCAAAATACTGATGAGATTTTTTGTGTTCATGTCAAGCTTTTTAATTTTTTTTAATAATTGACCATTTTCTAAAATTAAATTTTCAATTTCTTTATGCGCTTTCTCTAATTCAATTTTTAAGTGCGCTATTTCCTCTTTTAACTGTTCCTCTTTAGTGTTCCAAGTAGATAAGTCCGGTAAACTTTTGTTAAGTGTTGATTCGAGGGATATAAGTGTGTCGTTTCCATAGTCTGGTAGTGATTCGTACGATTTATTTATGATTTTGCGTCTCAAAGTAATATTCTCTGACGATTCCATTATATTAAACACTTACTATACTTAAATCGTTTGGTTTTGGTCAAAAATTATTTTTTTGTAGAAGTTAAAATTTTTAGCTGACGCTGGGGATCGATCCCGGGTTAACTCATACGCTCGTAGCTTTCGATCGGCCTTAGTTTACATACGCCACCTTGATATGGTTTAACATGTCGAAATTTGTAGTCAGTATTGAATCGGTAAGTTTGTAGGATACTACTAGATGTATAAAGGTAGGTAGTTTTAATTCTTTTGTTTTTTGTTCACACTCAGGTTTTTATTAATTTGTGATCGTATTTAAGAGTTACTTTTTTCACTTTTTACCAATTCCACTATTTATATTAGAATGTTAAATGTAAGTTATGTCTTTATTTGATTGTATTTCTTATTGATTGAGCTATTTACACTATTCTATCACATTTTTCTTCTTATGTTTTGTCTTGTAAAGTTTGAATGTTTAGCACTACGTTTTTAACAGTTTTTTTTGTTAGTTGTGGCTTATTCCGTTAGATAACACTGTCACTAAGCGTTTACAGTATAACGATTGTTTTAACGCGCACAAAACACTGGTTTTCTTCTTATTTTTATTTTTATTTATTTAATTTTTGAGCGACTCGTACTACTACTGTCAACTTCAGCGGCCATTTTTTTTCAATTCATCCATTTGCATTCGGTCCATTTGCATTAAGCGACATTTTTAACGATATTGAGTTGTATGCATATTTAGAATCAGTGAATTTTTCTGCATCGTTTGAGCCGGGTTTAAAAAAGTTCAAAAAATGTCACTTAATGCAAATAACCGGGAACCGTCGATATGTACCTACCCATAATCTCTGGATAAGGATTAAGTATTTGGGTAAAATAATAACACACCCTAACATTTTGTCACTTGTTGTTGTTGTTAGGTTAGATTTTAGTTTATGAGAGGTAGTTTAGAGTTAGTTAAAAATGCAGGCTCATCACAAATCTATTCTAAAAAAACGATCCTTCCGAAAGTTCAACGGTGCAATTCTAAGCTAAGTTTATAGTTTTTCACTTATTTGTAGGTACATATAACAACACAAGTCTCATATTTTGTCTGTGAACGGTATTTTGTTAGTTATTGTTTAAAGAATTGCTCGAGTTATTTCTTAAATGGTTATTCCATGAAATTATAATAATGGAAAAAAAGTAGATGTGCTAACTACGCAGGTACTAGTTGTGTATGACAAATGTACAGGTTTTTGAATGATAAATGTAACCATGGCAATCATCTATTATAACTGGTTTATTCTCGTTGTTCCAGAAAAACAATGACTTACGAAGGTTTTTCAAGAAACTTAAGTAACTTCCTTGGGGTTTTTACCACTTTGTCAGAGCTATGTTGCTATTTAAAAAAGTGTTTATAAAAACCAAGTTAGACTAAAATTGATTTGACTTTGACCTTTCCTAAGTTCTCATACTTAATAATGATAATTATTTTTACGTTATAAAGCATAATAGACCAGGTTCTTTCGTAATTCCACGAAAAGACCTGTTTTTTATACCTGTCTGTAATTATTTCTTTAAAATTAATAGCAACAATTAATCCGTGCCATACATAGCTATTCGCTATAACATAGTTACAACTAATAACTAAGCATTCCATATAAAAAAATCATGCATCCGTGAAAAGAAAAACAGACAAACCGATAAACACACTTTCCCATTTATACCTAAATATTTATTTTCAGTAACATAAATCTATGAATCTATTTGGTTTTAATTATTTAACGTGAATGCGGAGCTAATTACACAGTAACGTAGGGTCGCTAGTCAAGTAGTCAAGTACCTGCCTGCTAGGCATTTGTAACTCGACCTAGGCGACGAGATCAAATGGCTGTGCAATATAGCTCACTTTGGTAGGTATTATTACAAGGTAGACATGTTTGTCATAGCTTTACAATTAAAGCATAAAGATGTTTATAAACAGCTATTGATTGACGTGATCGAAGGCTTTTGTTAGTGAAGACAGAGGACAATCATGAACGGATGAACGGACACACTACATTTATGGGGCAGATACGGGATTATAAATAATCACCAATCCCTTAAAAATGTTGCAAAATGAGTAGATAAAATTTTGACAATCACAGATTAGGATTAAATATATGAATAGCCAATCCTATAAAAATGTTACAAAATGAGTAGGTATTTTTTTGTCAATCAAAGATTATGGAAACGATTAATAATAAATATATTTTGTTGCAGGGCTACTCCGACTACACGGTCAAGCATTTCAACCACACACAGTTGCACAGAGGCGTATGTGTAAAAAGATCTTGTGAAAGATTCCTGAAGGACGAACTGAATAGAACAGTGGACCAAAACACGGCCCTTGAGAGATGCCTAAACGAATCCATATGGAAGGAATATCAATTAGAAGCAAAGCTAGCTAAAGTGCAGTACTGTAAGCGGAGGGACGATAGAATAAGTTACGATGCTAGTGATTACGTCGTTGCTGTGATATATTTAATTTTAATAGTACTTAATAGTCTTGGAACTTTTTACGATCTCAAGTATTACCGCAATAGTAGTAAAGGAGGTATGAATGTAATTTTAATTAATTCAGATAGATTAATAGATAATGGATAGACATAAATGATTAAAAGATAGATGGATAGTATAAGTTTACTGTAATAAATTTCAAAGAGCACATTATCTCTACGTCTTTTCATAATTTTGATTCCATAATGACGGTCAAATCGGTGGACTTATGTAAACTTATTGGAAAATAATAATGTACTTAATTAACTAATCTAATCTTTTTATTTTAGGGAATCCATACTTAATGGCGTTCTCTATAAACCGCAACTGGAATAGAATGGTCGCGCCGGTAGGGGGCGCTGATCCCAGACTAGAAAGATTGAAACTTTTCCATGGAATGAGGTGAGTAGAAAATTCAATTACTTTTATATTGTGATACTCGTATCGATCCAGTTACTGCAGAAAACAACTTTACATATTGAAAGTTATGTCTCGTCTTTATCATTTTTTTTTGTTATTTAAACTATTAAACAAAAAAGAATGAAATAACGGTTCTTTCTTCATTATTACTTAATGTTTCAGAACAATGACAATGATCTGCGTCATTTTCTCCCACACCGTCCTCATCATGGCTCATTCTTACATTGACAATCCACTTTATGTGGAAAAGGTAATTAAAATATTTTGCTAATGGATTACTTACTCAAAAATTTTGAATTTCTTACGCGGTTTGCAGATAAAATGCCTTCATGCTTGATTTATATTGCCCAAAGGCCTCCGATATAAAACGACTGATATAAACCAGGACCGAAGGTTTTACGTGCTTTCCAAAACACGCAAGCGCTCAAATTTTTGTCACTAACGGTTGATTGTCTATGGGTTATAGAGATCTTCCATTCGCTATGTCATCTACTCATTAAAATGATTGTCATTTTATTCCAGTCGTACGATGACCCCATGAAACAAATCCTGTTCAACGGAAGCCTGGTCACGCACACCTTCTTCGTGATGTCTAGCTTCCTCCTCGCCTACAACTTCGAGCTGCACGCCCAGAGCCACCGGGTCTCCTGGTGGCTGTTCCCCAAGGGAGTCTTCTTACGGTGGATCAGGTAAGAAAAGGCGATATGGTGGATATTAAATTAATCTCCAAATGCAAAAAAAAATATAACATTCAACAACATTCTAGTTTCTTTTTAAAATCTGTTCATATTTACAGAATAAAGATCTTCTCTATGACAAAGCACCGTTCCGAATTGATGATAGCACAAAAAACGTGCATAAGTGCACCTATAATACCTATAATATGCTTATGTGGTTATAATATTATAATGTCCTTTTTTTAATGTTGAACAGGCTAACTCCAACATACGCGCTGATCCTGGCCACAATAAGCACGTGGATGCGGTACATCGGCGACGGGCCGCTGTGGCCGCTCGTGGTCACGTCGGAGTCGGCCGCGTGCCGCCAGTACTGGTGGGCGCACGTGCTCTACGTCAACAACTACGTGTACCACGACAACTACTGCGCGCCGCAGACCTGGTGAGGAACTTGGCATCATTGCCAGCACTCGAAGTTTTCAAGTTAGAAAGTCATGTTTAGCAAAACGAGATCTTGCTGCCGAGTAAGGCGTGTTTCCCGGGGAACGGCCGAGCTCTGACTGACTTGCGTTCGGAAATTGTATTTAAGTAATAGCACGATTCAGGCTTGGCGCGCTTTGCAACAGATGCAACACAGTTGGACTCGTGAACAGCTTTCATCTCTTCACGTTATTAAGACAGAAAAGCTTTTCCAGAGCAAGACATCTAATATGGTTGCTGCCATCTAAGCAGAACCCATTAAATCTAATATTCATTTTGACATGCAACAAGCCTTAAAAATAATTATAAAGATGTCGAATTCGTTCTGTTTAGTATTTTTGGGGAAGATGATTTAAATATCCCTTTATATTTCAGGTACCTAGCAGCAGACACTCAGCTTTTCTGTCTGGGACTGTTGGTGTGTGTGTTCGTGAGGTCCCCTCGAGCCAAGAAGGTTGTGCTGGCCGTGCTGTTCGTCATGTCCCTGGTGATTCCAGCTCTCCACACCTATCTGCAAGACTTGGACGCTACTGTCATACAATCGCCGGAGTAAGTGCCTCACTTTAAAACTTGATAAAAGTGTTTGGTGAGATACTGTGTACGTGGTAACTTAGGGAATCAATGCTAAAAATGTATAATAATATACTTAATATCCCACTTTTGCCTACTTTTATCTTGAAAATCGTCAGAATCAATCAGAAAGTTTCAAATTCCATAGCGATACCGCCAGTACCAATGACAAAGTTCTAATTTGCCTACGTCGCCTATTACCAGGTCGTATCGCAACTTGTACGAGACTGACAACACGTTCCGTTTGCTGTACATCCGCGGCCACACCAACCTCTCCACCTTCGTGCTGGGCCTCATCGGGGGGTTCCTGACCTTCCACTGGCAGGCGGAGCACAAAGACTTCGCTAAATATAAGGTAAGTTAGGTGCTTGTGGCGTAGCGAACCACGCCACTAGCCTGAATCGCGCTATCGAAGTTTTCTACAACGCTTGCATACATACAAGTTCCGAACACAAGTCAGTCGGAGCTCGACCGCTCCCTGTGCAACTCATCACGCTCAGCCGGGAGATCTCCCTTTGCCAAATGCTTAATGATCATGTACCATTTACAACTAGCGTGTTCCTCTCTTCTACCCGCAACGGATGTGACCTAACGGGTACAAGATCGAAACAAAATGTATCTTGTAAATCTTGGAATACAAAAAAATCGTATGTGTATCGTGAAAACTAGCGTGGACGTAATAGGTAATATTATCAAAATTACTAACAGTGGGTAATCTTGCTTCCCAAAGATTGTTTAGCAACACGCTGCGGAATTTCTTTCGATGTTTCACCTCCTCATTGACATACTCGTCATCGACAAAGCATGTTTCCGAAACAGAGGTAGAAGCAAGAAATAACGTCTATGAGTGTATTTAAAAGACAAGTAAGTATAATGCCTTTACAGAAACTGCGGTGGGGCGTGTGGCTGCTGGTCCCGACGGCCATCGCGGTGATCCTGTCGGGCGGGCTGTTCTACATGGACGGCAGCGCGCCCGCCGCGTGGTTCAGAGTGGCCTACGCCGCGCTCTACAAGCCAATATTCCAGACGCTGGTGGTCTGTTTAATCATCAGCGTCGTCTTCAAGATTGAATGTGAGTTTCGTTTTGTTTAAAAATTACCCTACATAATGGTCTAAAATATTATCAAGTAAAATAACTTACTTTCTATGTAGCCCTCCGCGATAATTGCCACCCTGTAGCTTGAAAACTTGTTTTATACCAACTAGAAGCTTGAAAGCCAGTACTTTCTATATTTCCTTCGCTTTCTTAGCCGTTAATCAGTGGTTCCTATAATATTGTTTAATATATGCGCCGGTGACCACCACAACTTATCTACATATACCTACTAATATTATAAAGCTGAAGAGTTTGTTTCTTTGTTTGCTTGAACGCGCTAATCTCAGGAACTACTGGTCCGATTTGAATAATTCTTTCAGTGTTAGATAGCCCATTTATCGAAAAAGGCTATAGGCTATACATCATTACTCTAAGACTAATAGGAGAGGATCAGCATATACTATATTGTTCCCGAGGTGAAGCGAGGGCGGGCAGCTAGTATATAATAATAAATGCGTTAAATTGTCAGCGGTGTACCGCGGCATCGTGGAGTGGCGCGGCTTCACGTGGGCGGGCCGCGTGTCGTACAGCGCGTTCCTGTGCCACACCGTGTTCCAGCGCGGGCTGGTTGGCGCCCAGACCGGGCCCACGCATATGAGCGACTATTACATTGTAAGTTGTTTCATACACTTTAAGGGTGCTTTTCCACCAGAGATGTGCTATGCAGCTATGCTGCGAAGATGTGATAGCTAAGCTGTGAAACTGTGTGACTGTTTCCATCGATGCTAAGCTATGTACCGGTGCGAGTAAGATGTGCTATGAAGATACGCCGCTGCAGAGTAGCTGTGGTAGGAATGTGCTCAGCTCGAGCTGTACGATGTATCAATAGTAGGGAAGCGCGGCGCGGCGGCCATAGCACGCATCCATAGCACGCATCCATAGCACACATCCATAGCACGCATCTTTTAAATATATAAAACTCAAAGGTGACTGACTGACTGACTGACTGACTGACATAGTGATCTATCAACGCACAG
>DWKA01002209.1:0-11003 GCA_018249155.1 Panoquina ocola ocola
GGAGGGTAATTAATGAAAGTTCCATTTTGTTAACTCGGTGTCGGTGCCGCTTCTAAATTTGTTCTAGTTTATAACGACCGGCCGCTGATACCGAGATCGATAAACCGGTCTGGGCGTGTGGAGCGCCGGGCGCGGTGTGCCGTGTCTATTGCTCCGTGTGTACCTTCAATTCCATCGTTTTATTGCAGGACTATCGACGTGAACAGATGGTAAATGTAATGCTTGAGAGGTCAGCATTTCGCTTTGGAAATTCAACAGGCGTCTTTACCGCAGTCTTTAACTTAGGTATATAATATTTTTGTTCATCGCGAAGATCTAATTACCCGCACTTAGAGAGTAGACGTCTTATTAATCGCTCTGATCATTAAGCTGTAATAAAGAAGTCAAGTTGCCAGATTTCGCCTACAAATCACAACATCACAGATACACTTGTGTACGTCAATTTTTAATCTACCACCATTTCGGAAAGGACCAGGTGCTTTGTCATGAAGGAGAAGAAATGGCGAAAGAAAGAAATATCTCCAACTTTAAGAATATTATGGAAAACTGTCAGACGTGCAGGTTCTCTCACAATGTTTTCTTCCACTGAACAAATGATAACTGATAACTAACTTGTTATATGCACAGGAGTTTGTCATTACTCACGTTATTTGATCACACTCATGTTTTAACACAAAGATCTCAGTTCCCATTAAGGATCATCACAAACAATGTCAAAACACAAAACCTGCTGCTCAAATTTTAACTTAATTGTAATAACATTAAGGTATGGTTTCAGAACTCGTATATCGGAATAGGTATGCATTACATAGATCATATATGAAAATAAAAAAAAATTGGTAATCATAATTAACGTCCTTACATTGTAGGACTTAAGATTGAATTTCAAGTAACACGTGACCGCCAGTGCAGCCTATTTCAGTTAATTAACGATTGCACTTAATACGTACACTTGTCGTTCCATAAATAGACGTCGCGGACGCGCCAAACTGGCCCTTACGCTGTTCATGTTAGATGTTAGATCCGCTTGAGAAATGTTTAAGTGGTTAGTTAGGGAGGTCTGATATACTGGCGTAAGGTTGTGGCTCGTCTGTCAGCGTCAAGTTTTATTTAAAGGGTTTGTTTTATTTTCTTAGTTTTCGTGTCATCATAAATGTATGTGTGTAATAGAATAGGTACACGTATATGAAAAAAAAATCTTCTTTATGCAAGGATATTGGTTCTTTGTATGAATAAAATTTTAGACACTAACTTTCATGAAAAAAAGTAGAACTAAAATGTACATTGAGTCTTGCTGCTCCCACGTAATTTTCTCAGCAGATTATACTACAATTAATAAAATATAATATCATTTGACAATCTCGTATGTTCCTCGTATGTACTACGTTGAACTTTTACTCTCAGCACGACTGAAGAAGTTTCATTTCAAACCATGTTTTTAGCATTGTGGTAAAATATAAAAGCTTTAGAAATGATTATGCAAAAATAGAACATGATAAATAATTGTTTTTCCTCATTTCTTTTCACTAATCCTTCATATCAAATCTTGACCCGATATTGCAATCAATGAGATTTCTCTTCGATCACATTTCCGCGCGATCGATCAACACTATCGGAGCATTCCGATATGTTGTTGTTTCGTGACATTCATTCTTCGGTGAAAAAAAAATGTTTTCATTGACTCTGTTTAAACTTATCAGATTAACCGGGGTTACTGAATACATAACGTTTTTATGAATTGGATTTAAGTGATAAGATGTTATGTTTTTAAAAGATTATGTATTTTAAACACTTATTTAGTCGTAGATAACTAAGGATTTAGCAAGTCTGGCTATCGCTTTATTTTTCATAGAGTTTGTTCATTAATTTTATATCGAGTTATCTTAGCTTCCCGATATCTCGGTAGATTATCGTTGGTATAAAATCGCTGGCAGTGCGGCCGGAGCCCACGCTATCGACACGTGTTGTATTATCGGCTGATGAATGGCGAGCGGCGAGCGATGGTATCTGCCACGACGTGGTGACGTGACGGCGGCATGGTGGCGTGGTGGCACCACTCGACGGTGGACAATGGAAGTGGTGCTATGTAGTGAGAAGTCACGTTAACACCTTGTCTTGTTAGGCATAGTTATTTGATAAGTGTCAATCGAAATTCCAGAATTAAAGTGTTTTTAGACCAGGAGACGGTAAACGTAATTGAACTGTGTATAACTTAGGTATATGAATTGCTGCGACTAAAGTTAGTATACGTAGGAATCCTATACGTAGAGAGAGACTACACTGTATTGGCACACAAAAATACACGTTAAATAACATTATAGACAGATAAAAAAAAGAAAAAAAGGCTTTTAAAGGCTTCCTAACGATACACTTATTTCATCGAAAAAAAAACAATTTTTCCAATAGGTACATATTAAATCATCAATCAATCAATAATCATTAATACATCTTGAAATATTAGAAGTGCGGCAGAATCCTTACTTGAAACACCAGCGCGGGCGACTGACATTCAAATAACTAAAAATTAATAGTAAAATGATTGAACCTAGTATTACCCACGTCAAGTGGTTTCCGTTCGCAGTGCCAGTGTACTACACCCTTCTTACAATGTTGCTGACTTGCTGAACTGCTTATTAGGAAAACTTGATGGTGATTACTTTGAGTACATCTAACACTTGTGGCAAGCTTGTGGCATTATAAATTATCTAAAGTGGGTAGATAGATACCTGCAACATATCTGTACAAACTAACAATGTTTAATAACTTCTTATGTAACTTTAAGGATTGTTAATTATCTATGCGTTGTATTATATCTTGAAGATAACAATATTTATCATTGGTTATGTGATACATAATAATATGAAGATTTAAAAAGTAAACGAGTATTCTATCCATTCTAATAACACAAAGTACAAGAATCATCAAATTTGCGATATTTGAGCACTTACATTAAAATAGGTAATATGATCATAATACATCAATCCGTCCAAATTGTTATGTAACATAACCACTACGTTCAGAATGCAGTGACTTTTTTTCAATATTTTACCTTTAGATATTGAAAGAACGGATTTATTGTTATAAGTACCTACCAGTTAGAAAAAAAAGCAAGGTGGATTCGAACCCTGGCAATTCTCTCACAGATGTAAAAACGACCTGATAATCGCTGCTTAATAAAATTATTTAAATGTGCGATTAGATTAGATGTTAAACAGATACATCTAATCTGTATTTCGTACATTTTCACTGTACAAAAATAATAAAACATACTTTGGTAGCAACGTTTAATTAAAACAGTCAACTAGCGACATCTATGCTGCGACGTACAAACAATTTATTGGTAATGAAGTAAAAAATTCATCGATTCATAGCTTCATAGCACTGAGTCAATGAAATGGAATGAAATAACTTAATTCGAAGTAGATTTTTACAAACACTTTTCGACCAATCTACGCCATTGTTTCAACAAATCCCTACCGTGAGCGGTCCCGGGAGAAGAAGCAGCAAGAAACAACTTTATTTTTTCCTGCCCACAGTTACAAAAGCTACTGTGACTAAGTATATGATATGACATTATTGAATCGTCATCGAAAAACTCAGGAGTACGACATGAGCGTCGCTACAAAAGTCCTGATGTTTCGATAAAAGAAGAACAGTGTAATCCCAAGCGTAATATCGTCGTGGTCGTGTCGCTCCCAAGCCGGCCGCGCCGGGCGACAGATAAGCAAACATGTAATTCGGTGGCACAGTTTGCGGAGGGCGCGGACGGACGGCTCACTACCCTATACTGGGTTCGACTCTTGCTGTAGGGCTGCCATGATACGCTATAATTCGGAGACGTATTGGTCTTTGTACGAGGAAACGTACGGCCGTTGTGTATCATGATTTTATACTCATAGTAGTAAAATATGCCATCTGACCCGGTGTTCAACCAGTCTGAATGCTTGCAAGTAAACCATGGTCTGGGGTCGGCTGTAATTGAATAAAAAACTGTATTAAAAGTACCTATTAAAATGGGAATTTAACAAATTACTCGAACTAATAAAAGCATTTATCAAGTAGAGTCACAGCATTTAATAATAGAGACTGGAGTAAAAAAATCTTAATTTTTTAATAGATTCATATATTTGTAGTGAAGCTGGTCACCCCAGTGATCCTCGGTCCTCCTGAATACTTGATGAGAGGCCACCGCGGTGTACTCAGGCGAGCTGATGACCGCGGGAGGGTTCATTTGTAACCGCGCAAATTGGTTTGAGGAAGCACGAAGCCTTGAAGGAGTCTACGGACCCTAATATTACGACGGGAAAAATATTGGCAAAAACCTTACCTGCGCTATAGAAAATGATAAAAAAGATTTCTTTTTCACTCCAAAAGTCAATCTTTCTCTTGTGTCATTCATTTAATAAAAAAATCGTCGGTCATTTATATTTCGTCTGAACTGAGAATCGAACCTGAAAAGGCTCGTGGAAGATAAGATTGTTCTCCATAATGAACAATCACCAGTTTGCTTCTGACGGTGGTTTTACTATGATGTGTAAGAATTTTAAATGTAAATGTTTACAAAGCTTAATTTGTGCACGTAATTTTGTGTCCTTCATCTTATCAATCTTTATACCTTAAAATAATTGCCTCTTCTTATTGGGTGTGTTGAACTAATAAATTCCCCAGCCTCCTAAAGTACGCCATTGTCTATCTAAATCAAAACGAAATGAAAATCTGTATTGTTAACATTTTCATGAATATTATGCATGTTTAATTAGCAATCAGGCCGCGCCGCTCCGCGTCTTGATAAAGACCACTTCTAAAGTGCGCAAGATTTTTCCCGGCGAAGGGTTAAGGGTGAATATAATTTGAAAATGATTTTCCCCGGGAACGCCGGTTTACTCGCCTTTTTACTTTTACAATTTTCTTTCTGCTTAGTCCTGAATATTGGTTATTTTTACGACACGAAGTAGGGCGTTTTTGTGAATCAATGGTGTGACACATTTTTGTTAATAATAGAATTAGGTCAGCTGAGAAAAATGTGTATAAAATAAGTTAAGTACGTACCTACATAGGTACAGTAAAGTTGAAAACGATTTGCATTTTTATTATGTTCACTCGCTCACAAAAAAGCCCAGTTGAAACGAGACAGCTCAGTTCTTTTAGTACAATTTTTAAAATAGGAGACGCGTAAAGTCTCCCCAAAATCCTTTTCTATCATGTTTCTGAGCAGCGCGCGCCGGCCGGGTTAGACGGGCGTCATTTACATTTTTATGCCTTAATTAAGCAAACTTCGGTAAGTGTTTTGAGGTCAGAGGGCAAATGAAAAGATGCTCTTAGCGTACATCCAGCGCCTTTCAGCGCTAAGCACACGTGACGGTTTTGTTCGCGAAGACTGGGGGCCGGCGGCAGCTGCGAATACACTTGATGCCGCGCTTTTATGTCAATTTTGCTGCTGTATTTATTTTTGTTAAAATGTTTGAATACTCGTTCGTACTCTCAAAGATCACTGTGGCCACGTTTGATCTACCGAAACTGTGTGCTGACTTCATTGTCACTTATATCTAGTCCCCAACATCTATCGTCAGATGAACTACGAGTATAATATATCCGGGGTACCATATCCAGATTTGACTTGGTGAATTATGTATTTCGCTAAAACTTGCTTATATTTCGTTGTTGTATGTATATACTGATAACTTTATTTTAAAATAATAAGCGAACCGTAAAAGCGATTCTAACAATTATTTTATTAAATTATGATAAGAATTAGAAACAAATATATGCGAATAACTGAACGTTTCGACTAAAATCATATCCCTTATGACTTTGCCGACTATGATTCTTTTTATTCCTATTCTTTGTACCAGTCATCACTTATTGTTAGTTCAAAAAGTTCGCTAAAGCCAATGTCAGAATCAGAATCCATGTCGCAGGGGCGCGTCTTCGCTGTAGGTGCCGACTCGCGACGTCTCCCAAACACGCAATTTTCGAAAGAGGTTGTTTGTTTAGAGATGAAACGCTGCAGTCGTTCCGACGTCGCGGCGACACGGACGCGACGACACGACGGCGGGCCCGCCTGCTAATGGAAGTGGGCCTGTCAGTGTGTACAATATGACTCTCGGCAGTTTTGTTTTACTTTTTGTTTTGCCTTTCATCCTGTTAGTGCTAGTGAATACTAAGATTTACGAGGAGAATTTTGCATGCTTGCTGTCAAATTACAATAAAGGATGCTCGCTTCACACATAAGGTAAAATCGATAGCAAAGTGTTTCAACTTATAGATCGTATGTCACTTAAACGATATAGAAGATGGTGGTTGATAAATTACATTTTTACTTCTAAACTTTTGTCTTATTCTCTGGTCTCATCTAACTGCGGCCAAACATTCGATTCCACTTCTCACTATTTAAAACTTCATTTACAAATTTCCCCACCGCCGTCCAACAACTCCATAATTTATAAGAGGCTTAGACAGTTCTCATCATTTAAATCGGCTCTTTCTTTAAAAGACGCGTTGGCCATTAAACCGTTGTTTTGTGACGTTTATAGATTTAATTTATTACGAAGATCAAAATAAAACTCGAGCTCCGTACAATAGATCATCACATTTGGTTTGCGATACTACTCGAGCCGTAAAACCGCCTCGGATAAATCCACCCTTCACAAAAAATAGCCGGGCGAGGAATTACCATGAGTCCCCGAAGCGTTTTAAACTTTATTGCTACCACTCACGGTCTAGAATACTTGAATTGTATATTTTATATTGTAACATATGTAAGCAATTATAATTACGATTCGTCCGAATCGTAAAGAGAGATCCTTAACAATGTAAATTTTATCAAACGGTTGTAAAATATATCGTAATTGTGCTTGGTTTTATGGCTCGGGTGTTGGGCGCGGGCTTTGTGATGCTATCTGGGGATCAGGATACTTTTTTAAGGCATTAGGTATGTCATATAGCGAAAGCAACCTGCCCGCCTGACGGGAATGACAACTTTTGACAAACATTTCGCATACATAATTAAGGAGATACAAAGGGATCTATTGATAAAACGTCTGCAGAATTTTGTGTATTTACCTGACACGCCTAGCGGTTGAATAATGTAATGAGATGTGGCCACCGTCGCCCATAGGTATCACTATCACCAGATCAGATCACTACCACCAAAGTGTTGCTGAACGAATCAAGAATGAACAAGAAAGAAAATTATCCTATCCTTCAGAAGAAACATGTTGAGTTGTTTAACGAGTACATAATATCAGCAGTGCTGGAGGTTTACCTCATCAGTCAGCACTCATGGACCTTTTAGCATGCAATGGTTCGGACGCTAAACTTATTGTTACGGACACGGTATTCGATATTGAACTCAATTACGTTGGCAGAAGTTGAAAATTAGAAATTGATCGTAAAATATTTCGGGCTAAGGATTATATTATATTCCAAGTTTTTATTAGTTGTCACCTTCCTTTTGTGATTTGGGTTTTTATGGGAGATTTTTATTTTTAAAGCATTAGAGTTATTGTCGGGACTCACGGTATAATTACATAATGTTATTGTTGCTTTTATTGTGTGCTTTTAGTAGGACCCAAGTTTCTGATTTATAGTGATGTGAACTACCGGTTTCATTTTGATGTTAGTGTTTCTTCACACGTACCACAGAAAATTGCGGCGACAAAACGCGTTAGTAATTTGACGTCTCCACTCAACCACTCTCATGGCTTCGACGCGTTCCATGATACAAAATTTTCTTTACAGAACTCTTTATTATCACATACAATACAATTAATAACAAATACAAACCAGCGTTCAATATAGGCGTTTGTTTGTCGTTAACATTGGGAGACTAATGAGATTGTCAACGAAACAAGTCGGGAGAAGAAATAATTGAAGAATTTAATAAATTCTGCCAAATGTAGGCGATCGCGGCCGGTGCGCTCCACCGGGGACCACTTGGTAAATCCTCAGTGGCAAAAAACGTTCACGTAATACTCAACGTTGCTGATACCTTCTTAGGTGAAAAGAATAAAAATCGAAAAATTATAATATAATTTTGCAAGAGATAAAAAGCACGCCACACCGCGCCACACCACATGAATAAGCTAAAGAACAACACCACATACACACACACACAGTGATGTTTCAGTAGAAAACACTAGCAAATACGTTACCTACGTTATATCAGGCGTGAATCTTTGGCAGGTCTACCATTGCTTCCCGATGAACACCCAGACTGCACAGTTCGATACTGTGGTCTGAGCCACTAGCGCAAAGTGGAATAAGCTCTAGATTCATTAGTATTTTTTGCGGCACCAAATAATAACATAAAGGCGGTGGGGGGAGGGGGTCTAATTCCTCCTCCGCCAGTGTCGCCAGCAATTATAGAGCTTTCGGGGAACTTCGGTCTCTCACAAAGGAAAATGGTAATTTCCATCCACATTTTTTCATTCTCAGAATTTTTTGCGTCAATTTACTGATAATTATCTCGTGATAATATTTTTAGTCTCTACATTTTTCTGCTCTAATATTTATCGACAATTATCTTTCGATTTAGCAGAATCCGATTCTGACACATTCTGATGACATTTAGTGATTCCTAAAAAAAAATACAGGACAAAATAATTTATAAAGGTAACAAATCATTTTTGAAATAGGTACAATCATCCTATTTTTAAAATATTTCGCAGAACGGGTCGCTACCGACTATCCTAACTGATCTATGAGTTAGCTTTTCTTATTCAGCTGAATATACTTATCGTCTACTACACATCCATCGTATCGTGCAGTGGCCGCAGGTGCGATGTCGTGTCGACGTACTTCAACGTCAGTTTCCACATTTAATTAAACAGCTGATTATACTTATCTTCGTACATTTTATTTTCCCTTTTACGATCGCATTTCTTATTAGTGCGACGGCTTTAAGGGCTAAATGTGGATAATTTACTGCGCCCTATTTAAATCTACTTCCATTTTTATTGTCCCTCGGCGTTTTACGACTTTTAAATGTTTTCCTGCCGCGCGCTGCCTGTTTATTGAGATTTCTCAACGCCATCCACTCGTAATGCGAGCGCCGAGCGGCTAATGATGGCGGTTGCCCTCGTCTGCACTTTCATTAAATTCATTTATCGGTGTTAGTGAACGCATCACGCACATAACACTAATGACAATCATTGCTGAGCTCTTCAGTGTTGGTATATTGTTTCATTAAAGTTGGCTAACTTGGCTACCAGTTAGTGGACAATCCATTAGGTGCGGTGGTCTTCGTCAGCGGTGGACCTCACATATGTAATATCTTTACTATTAAAGCTTAGTATTCATTACGAAACGAAACTTATAGAATTATACCTAACTATTCAATTAAATCTCTATTCTTATCAGAACGTTACCAGTGTTAGAGAAGTAATATTAATTTGGTAAATGGCTCATTTATATTTTGATCTATTCGGTGTAGGGGTGGGGCTACGAAACCAACTGCTATCAGTAAGCGAGCTCGTGTTATATAGAGCTGGACTGGAGTCCACACATCCAGGTAGACCTCATACTGAATGTTCGTTGCCACAACATTACAAATTGATACAAAGTCCGCATCCAACTTTGTATGGAATTATTAGCAGTTTCTATATAAATTTTATATGTAAATAAAAAAAATCCGTCCACTCGGCAACAGCGGCGCTCCACGTGTACAATCAATCAATAAAACATGCGCGAGCAAACAAACCCGCCCATGTTTGAACCAACTATTCACGCTCGCCCTAAAAATATCTAGAGTTCTCTTTAAATAAATGTGTTTTATCTTCATTATCGCGTGAACATGTTATCGAGTTTTTGCGGCGTGTTTATCTTCGCCTGCGCACTTACACGTGGCCGGCCGCACACTCTCGCTGGGTTCGCTTGGACATACAAGATTATTCCAAAAATGTATGTGCGAATCGCACTAGTATGCCGGTAAATTGTAATTACTGTCATAAAACATAATGAGTGAAAATGGGTGTCATAATGTCTACATACAAATTTCTCAAAAAAGGCTTGTTAGCAGCATTTAATATGCGTTACATTTGATTATTAAATGCACTGCATATCTATGTAAGTCACGACACATTGATCTTTATCTCAAGTCACCAGCTACAATACGTCTATATCCATGTTTATATTTGAATGGTGGCAATTTAATTTTCCAATTGAATCCATCCTTGCGAGCGATGTATCATCGTTAAAATATATTAACATCGTGTGTATGTTCGGCGGCAGTGTGCGGCGCACGCGGCCGCCGCGCCGCGCCATGCAGTCTTTGCGTGAATCTCCTCTAGTACAGGGGCTGGACGAAGATACAAAGCAAATATTTAAAAAAACATTATATAAAAGTAACAAAAAATAATATTTGAAGCACACAAGATGTATCAATAATGATTTGTATCTGTTCGTAATACTGATAGTAATGTAACGTTAGAAAATAATATTATTATAATCAATACCTAACTTCATAAATAGAAAAAGAACCCCATAGCTTTATTGGAGTAACTTGATAAAGTTGCATATTTTCAAACGATTATGAATAGGTTTTACTATACAACTACGATTTATAACTACAAAATTTTTCTTAAACAGTTTCTCAAGAATCTATTGAAACGAGATTTTTATACATTAAATGAAGGAGAATCAACGAAACACCCAACATAATACTTATTGGCAACAATGCCCACGACTATAAATCTCACAATAGCCTCGAGTGCAACTCAAGTGGCTGCGAGCGGCGCGAGTGGCTGCAATCAAACAGGCACAAGTTGACCGTCAATGTGGTACAACTTAATATCGATATCATGTATTGCTACACGTAGGTTGTATCGCAGGACTTACGTTATATTCAAAACAAAGTAATATTTGAATGTTTTTCAATGATTATCCAGCTTCTGAAGATACCAATAGATATTTAATAGGTGGTAGCGTCATGTAAGGTGCGCCCGGGGAAGGACCACCGCCCCACCTATTTCTGCCGTCAAATAATTGCCTATATAGCAATTGTG
>DWKA01002210.1:0-11001 GCA_018249155.1 Panoquina ocola ocola
GGAGGGGGCAAGAGAAAATTTGGGTAGTGATTTGTCGATAAAAAATTCCATATTTCATCCCCCTTAAGTCTCCGACACTGGTGACCAGACACATTGTATATTGACCTTCCGAGATTAATTTCTAATCGGATCATTAGTTTCAATTTAGATTAGGTTCTTGTTATTGAGGTAGCACGTTAACAGATAGGTACGTATTTTTTATTAATGTGATTAGTTAATTACTTAACCATGAGTTGGTCTGTACCTAAAGAGTGTTGCTATTTTACATTGTAGTCAAACTGTTTATCTTGTTTTTTATTTAAGTTAAGTTTCTATTTAATATACAAGTTAATTGTTATGTCTACCGAACAGCATTCGCGATTAGCATTATCTAAATTGTTTTGTAATAAGTCAGCTGATGTTTTCTTTTGAGTACCTACTATCTACTTTATAATAGTTGGTAGGTATTTTATTTTATCTTATACCTACCTATGACATGAAGTTTAGTGGTGTTGGCAGATGTTATGGCCATCTTTTTCTGGCCGTCATCCTGGTACTCTCATGGGGCCACTGCGTTCATGATTTGGTCAGTCCACTGACTTTTGAGGGATGAATGTGTCTTATACCTTTAATTCCGTGATTCTGCCTCATCGTCGATGGTACTTACTGCCTGTAAGCTTAAAAATAATCGTAATTAATTCATCTAAGACCAATCCTACTATACAACTAATATTATAAATGCGAAAGTTTGTATGTTTGTTTGTTACTCCTTCACGCAAAAACTACCGAATCGATTTTCATGAAATTCGGGATACACATAGAAGCTAACTTGGATTAACACATAGGATAGTTGTTATCCCGGAAATCCCGTGGAATCGGTCAAATTCCATGCGGATGGAAAATAGTGAGTAAATAAAAAAGTGGCGCGTGTTTATTTTCCGTTTAGTGCGTAGTAGGTTTTAGTTTTTATATTATTTCAGAAAAGAGCAAGAAATAGTCTAATTCCGAAAGGTCAGTCGTCAATCTCAAGGCCAGGGGCGGATTAATGGCAAGTCAGATTTATTTGGAATCGCCTCTCTGTTATAAAATATTTAGGTATAGTTAGATAGAACATAAATAGGATAGACTCAAATAAACAGAGGGATAAGCCATCAATCACAGTCATAGCATTATTGTGATATGATGCAAAACAGTATGTAATAAAAGTAATTTATTGATATAATAAAAGAACAGGAATACAGTATTAGGATGATTATGTAATTTCCTAAGACTTGCGGTGTTGTGGATAGCCACAGTTTTGCAGGTGTTAAATTGTTAGCTCATGTATGTTAAAATCAAATTTTATATTTCATATCTAGTAAAATAACTATAAAAATTTAATATTTGTGTGTGTTATCAACAAAGACAATGCGGTCATTTAAATTTCTTTTGTAACTCTCAGAGTCTCAAGCTTAGCTCTCGTGGTGAATCCTGCAAAACATTGGAGGGCTTTTTCGAATGGTCTGTTCTCTCCCACCAGTTTTGCTCGACGATCAGTACCTAACATTTTGTATAACTCTCCTCGATTCTCATTTTACCTCCGTCTGTTTCTCTTATCCTCGCCTCTCCTCTTCCCAGAACTTTTGTTTCTCCCTGTTATTCTACTAGAAGCAACAGCATTTCTTCGTTACAATATTTTTAACACTATATGACAAAAGGCGGAAATTACATAGACAAGGTCATCCTTAGAAGCAAATATCGTGTTACGTTACTACAACATCAATGTCAATGGTATAAACGGATTTGTCGATTGGCCATTAGCCATCGGGACTCACTGAAAACCTTGCTGAAAACATTTCGAGGTTTCTGGAGATCGGTTTTGACAGAAGTATCAAACGTATTGCTTGGTTTTCAAGAGTTATTTATTTCATCAAAGATAAAAATCTTTACAGAAAAGTTGAATGAAAACTTTAATATTATTATGGATCATAATTTATTAAATATATCTATTTTTTATATCAATAAATTGACCTTTTATATGGTAAGAGTACGTACTATACCTGTGTGTGTCAATTCATAAGCACAAGCAAAATACGCTATCATCACCACGAAACTTTTTCGCGATAAACCATTTGAAAATTCGTATCATTTACCTATTAAAATATACTATAATTCTGTTTCAGATATCAAGCGTCTCCTGACTACAGTTATCAGTCACAGGTCGTGGCGCAGCCGTGCGCCACCGTCCACAAACACGCGTGTATGGGTGACGTCACCAGTGCAAACTCTGGGCTTCTGATAAACGTCTTAATGATATCTTGTCAAAACAAACCCAACTCTCTCAAACTTAACAGCGTGGCAAGGGAATCGAGTCGATACTCCGCCAGGGATCCAAGATTAAGAACTTAAATCCGTACCACATCGACACTGCCAGTATTATTTGAGATTCCGAACCAGATTTCCACTGCCAGTATTAAATATTCCAGGTATTATATTATAAAATGTCAACAGACTTAGAAAAGTCTGTTGTACTGCGAAAAAGTAGGACTCCAAGAGACAAACTTTGTGCTCAAGATGCAGTTCGGGCATCCCTATTATCGGATTCTACTTCTGGTATTGGGAAGGATATTGAATCTTCCAGCATCAATACAGATTCGTTTTCTAGTCCAGACATTGACGTCAGTAACAAAGATCAGCTTATAGATCAATATAATGTCAACGATAATAAACTGACCCAATCCAATGAAATTCAGGTGAAAATAACAGAAAATCCAAGTGATATAAATGAGCTGAAGATAAATTCTTTATGTTCAGTAGAAGAGACTAAAGTAGGCATACCAGATGGTGGTTGGGGATGGGTTGTTGTGCTATCTTCGTTTGTCATTTCCATGATTGCAGACGGCATAAGCTTTTCATTTGGGCTTCTATATATCGAGTTTCTCGATGAATTCCAAGCAAGCAAATCGACGACTGCTTGGATTGGTAGCTTATTTATCGCAGTCCCATTACTGTCTGGTCCAGTTATGAGTGCTTTGGTTGACAGATATGGATGCCGTTCGATGACAATTCTTGGTGGTATAATTTCTACCTTAGGGTTCGTCCTAGCATCAATTTCAACAACGTTAGAAATGATGATGATTACATTTGGTGTCATAGCGGGCTTAGGGTTAGGTCTTGTATACGTAACTGCTGTTGTATCAATTGCATATTGGTTCGAGAAGAAGAGAAACCTTGCAGTTGGCTTAGGAGCTTGTGGAACCGGCGTTGGTACTTTCGTATATGCACCTATGACGCAATATTTTATTGAAGAATTTGGATGGAGAGGAACAATTCTCCTTTTATCAGGAACACTTCTGAACTTATGTGTTTGCGGGTGCGTTATGCGAGATCCTGAGTGGTGGACATTAGAACAAGAAAAACAACGAAATAAAGAGAATGGCATCAAAGAAGATAATAGATCTAAAAATTCAAATATTTCTATTGCTAATCCGTATGAAGGTGAAACATTTAAAAGAAATGATAGAAAACGAGTGGTTATTGATGATAGTCGTCCAGATAAAGTTGTTGTTGTTGAGGAACCAGGATCACATCATCCTGAAACGATATCTTTATTGAAGGAACATGAGGCACAAAGATCACGTTCGGTTATTAATTTACCATCGTATATCACCCATAATGATAAGGTAAACCCGTTTTTTTTATAATACTATCATCTTAAAAATTTGATTTATTGATAATATAATTTGTGTTTTATATTTTCTAGATATCAACACCAGTGCTGGATAAATTACACAATGGGACTGATTTATATCCGAGGGTTGATAATAATGAAAATTCACTAAAAGCAACGACTATTGGAGAAAACGATAACAATAATCCACCGATTGCAGCTTGTCCTCGAGATACTTTAAAACGAACACATTCGGAGAAATATGATTGTAGAAAAGAGAAGACCTTTGATGATTGCCAGGTAAAGAGTCCTAAACAGCGTCCACCAATGAGGAAATCTAAATCGGAAACCAGAGATAGTGAAGAGCTCCTGAAACAGGACAGTAGAGAAAGTCGAAAGGATTGGCTGAAAAAACAGTTGTCAGTGAATCACCACTACCTCAGAGATTTGAAGATGCCAATAAACTCAATAAGCCATAGAAATGCTATACTAAATATTAAAAGGTATAGACTGAAAGCGTCATCTTGTCCGGATATATTTAAAAATTCTATGATAACCGTTAATGAACAAGAAGAGGTAAGAATTAAAACAAATTATATGTATGTAAACTTTATATCGTTAAAACCTATTTATATACTTTTCTATTCAAATAGGAACATATCACTCACTCTTACTTCATATTCTTTCACAGAAATGGTACGATGACTGCATCAGCTGTTTTGCGGATATGTTTAACGTTGCTCTCTTCAAGGAAATGCCCTTCAACCTCCTCTGCCTCGGAACCATTATCCTCTTCATCTGGTTCATTGTACCGTACTTCTATCTGGCAGAACACATGATCCACAAAGGGTATTCAGAGGATGATGGAGCGTATATGCTGAGTGTGATTGGGATCACAAACACCATTGGGATGGTGAGTTGCTGAAACAAAGATAAATATTTAACTTTAGTCATCTTTCGTCATCATTAGTCAAGTGAACTTCGAGTGGGACAATTACTACTACTGCCCTATCCGAGGCCTGTCACAGGTCAGCTCGTTTGCTAACTTTTTTCCATGATAAAAAGTGATAGTAAAGTTTACGTAATACAATAGTTTATCAGATGTGGTGTAGAATAATTTAAAAAAATAAGTTCAAATATTCCGAAGAGTATAGTATAACATGTAATAACTCCATGTTGGTGGTACGGAAGGCTATAATCTTAAAGTTATCTGATATAAAAGTACCATTTACACACAAAATAGATAACCCTGAGAATTTTCCAGATAATTGCAGTTGGCAGGAATAGAATACCTCCAGATTTTGAATGTCACCAACTGTCTTAAAATCTGTGCCAAATTCTTGTGCTGTTTCCTAATTTTAGGGCAATATATCTCATTTTCGGCACGTACTACATAAATGTGTATTTTATTAGCGACGTGATTTAAGTCTGGGTGACAATGATTTATAGGGACACACATATTACATTGTAAACTAATAACGTTTTTTCCGACTCCTAATATGTTTATGTTCGTATTTTGTTTTCTTCCATACTAAAAAGGTGATACGGTCAAAAAATAACGTTGATACGTTTGTCATTGCCCCATATGAATTACAAATTGCACTGCAAAGTTGAATAACCACAGTATTTTGAGATTTTTCTTAATATTGATAATCCACAAACATGAATGGGTCGCTGGTAAGTGGTTACCACAGCTCATGTTGAAAATCGAACCAACATTACACATTACACGATACATAGTCAAAGTCAAATCAATTTTATTTGAACTTGGTTTTTACAAACACTTTTCGAAAGTCAACGTCATCGCTTCCACAAATCCCTGCCGTGAGCGGTAGAAAGCGGCAAGAAATTACTTACCGAGTTTTTTTTTACATACACTCATACCTACTATACTATACATACTAGGTTTAATATAGGAAAACTTGTACAAAAATCTCAAATCTTCCAAGTTCACTGCTACAGTTTAAGTCATCCTTTACAGGTGGGACTTGGCTGGATTGGGGACTTCCCAAAGGTCTCAATCGGAAGTCTTTATGCAGTTTGCCTGGTCCTCTGCGGGGCGTCCGTAGCTGCTATACCACTAGCCGTTTTCAGTTACTGGATTTTAATATCTATATCAGCAGCTTTTGGGCTGCTATTTGCAGCATCGTTTACCTTTACACCGAGTTTATTGGTAAAGTTGGTGTCGTTGGATGACTTTACATCGGCGTACGGACTAGTTTTGCTGGCGCAGGGCATTGGACATCTTATTGGACCTCCACTATCAGGTACGAAACAGATTACCTAATTACATGATTTAAACAAGATAAGATAGATTAAGGGAGGACGCACACAGCGTAAGGCGTGGCGAGGATACGGCGCAGATACAACGTGTTTCATACTACCTGACATGAGTCAATGACGTCAGTCACGTCACGTCACGATAGTTAGCCGACTTCAATACACAATCTACTGTAAAACTACACATCCTGTACTATATCCTCTTCATCTCCGCATACATTATCTATCTATCATCCATCACCCTATACAGCCTATATTATAGCCTTTCGAAAGTAACTTGGCAAGAGTCTGAAAGGGGCATTAGATGCGCAGAAGTCATTTATCTTTGCTTTTTTTTTGTTCTACTCATCTAACAGTCTCTTTTACTCTTGTTAAATTACGAGCTTATGACTAAACTACTTACTCTAAGTAGGTATTGTTCCAAATACGTAATAATGACATATTTCTTCTTTACAGGTCTCATATACGACTTAACCTTCTCATGGGAACTGGCATTTTACTTAGCTGGATTTTGGATCGTCATCGCCGGAATACTGATATCATTGATACAGCCAGTCAGGACATTTCTGGAACGGAAGCACTCAGTGGATCAGAGTGAAGCTAGCTTACCTTAATTTAAATGCTTGTTACATCCTCAAAATATGCTGCAGTTGGCATTGATAAAATTGTAAAACGCATTACAAGTATCGTTGGAGAACACAATTAATCAGTACGTAATGTAGAGTCTATTAATATTATAAGTATCACAGTGTACTTTTTAAAGCTCGTTACTAATCAATGCATTATGGTAGCAATAACTTCAACCTATATTGTGTAGCAATATACCTACTTATAGCCCAAGAGCTACTGAACCCTCCGAGTAACCTTTTTCTGTAAGGCTAGAAGTGGAGTGATGAGTCAAAGTACACCAAAGCCAATAACAATGACCTGGTAGGCATCAACCCTGCACAACATCACCCCTTTTATTTTTTTAAATTTAAAAAATTAATTAAAAAAACCCCTTGCTAATAAGGTTAAAAATTAATATAATTTAGTTTATTTATTGATAATTATAATTTATTTCTAAAATTTTTTAAATTTTAGAAAATAAAAGGGATGATGTTGTGCAGGGCTAATGCCTGCCAGGTCATTGTTATTGGCCTCGGTGTACTTTGACTCATCACTCCACAAATTTCTAGCCTTACAGAAAAAGGTTATTCGGATGGTTCAGTAGCTCTCCATCTATTATGTAATATATTGTCCTGTCTCTATTATTGTAACTGCACATAAAGCACATTCTTGAATGTAAAACTGCAGTGCAACACGATCCTTCATGTTCGAATGTTGTTTTGAAAGCAGATTGCTTTATCATTCTTATCACATTAATAAGGGTTTATTGACATCGTTTTGAAAACATTTTTATCGAATATTCAGTTTGATAGAAGCAATTGATAACTTTTGAAAACAGTTATAATATGTACTCAGACAACTTTTTTTTTATGGAAAAAAAGGTAGCAAACGAGCTGACAGTGCCACCTTCCCCTGCCGCCCATGGACACTTGTGACAAACTTAAAAGTTTTAGATTAGATTAGAGATTAGATTAAGAAAGTTTTAGATAATATTATTTATAACTCTTTCCATCACACTGTTCCAGTGTGGATTGATCGACGCTAAATCCGAAAATCAATGATTCCAAGGGCTCTTAATGCGACTTTACATTTCAACACTTTAGGCACTTTTTAAAAATTGGGAATTTATGAGTACCTATTCGTAGGTTAGTAGAACTGTCGATTGGTAAAATTTCTGTCAGAAACACATATTACCCTTAAATTTTGCTCACAGTAATAAAGTCGACTGCACGCGTGAAACTTTCCACTCGTCGATCAGTTACCAATCATTAACACAAGTTAGAGCTTCAGTTCTCGCATAAAAAGGCATAATTCGTGTTCAATGTTACTTTCCACTAGAAAAAAATTCGTTTAGCGATCAGGCTTCAAAGTTCACGTGTTCATTGAAAATTGTTTTTCGCAGTATTCGACATCGTTAACCTATTTGGCGTAGAAAAATCAATAGTCATTACGCTTCATGAAAGTTAACACGGGGGACTTTTTTGTTTTACATTTATAAGTGGGTAGATCGACAAATGTCCTACTTTCCTTAAATTAGACGTCACTATTATTACGTATTAAATATGTGTTCGAAATAATATTTTTTATTATGCCAAAGACACACTAGGCGACAAATGTGCCGCGACACGAATTGCACGCGACGTCGCGAGACGTTGCCGGACTTCGCTTGACATGTCGCCGATACATGTTGCGGCACATTTGTCGCCTAATGTGTCTTTGGCATTCAACTGTTTAACTATTACTATCAATCAATAAATCGACTAAAGTTTTGTGTGTCAACATTTGTATGTTTTATGGACATGCAGCTCCGTTTATTTAAGTAACACACACAAACCGAACGTATCTCCACAAAAAATACAACCTTTGCAGTGCGTTTCCATTTAATTTATTACTAAATTACTACTAGACAACGAACGCGTCAAACGTTTCACCAACAGTGGAATAAATATTTTCGATATAAATACACACGAGATTCCATTTACCTACTGCCTGCCTCCTTCATTGCTTTGATGCTAATACTCATTAATTTAAGTCGTATTGGGGAAACACGACTTAACTTGATGAGAGCTTTCTTTGAACCTTCTTATACTTACCTACATTGACATTTGGTCGCTACTCGAATAAATAACATTATATTGTATGGCATTCTAAATCCTCAGATGAGAATGACTGCTAAGTGTTTACCTTACAGTATTCAGAAGGATTGTATCTTGCCGATCATATAAAATGTTATTCACAATAATATTATTTCCGCAGCTTGTTTCTATTTCATAAACGTTTTTTTGCGTCGTTCGACTAAAAATAACAATTCGCAACAAGCTTGCCAACGTCAAACTTGTTTGTACAAGTTGACATCGATTCTAAATGTAAACACGATCGGGGTGGTATCCGCAAATAATAAATTAAATATTTACTTTGACGATTCACATTGTAGAAAATTATTATTTGATTAAACGTTCTAACGTGTTCTGTAGTTTGAATTTCACGACATCTACACTAATGCATAGTATAAATTAAATTATTAACTGATATACTTACAAAACGTCCTAAGTACCTAACGGAAATGTTGAAATTGAAAAATCCTTATTATTGGCGTGTTGTAGACTTACTGTAATTATAGGATAGGTTAGTAGGACTTCCCTTGTTCATCGTGAACTCTATTCAATATTGCACAAAGTAACCTCTCCCCTGCTGTCGCTTAATTTATAGGTACTTAGGTACGTATAATTTTATAACCTGCATAGAATGTTTTAACCAGTTATTATCATGCGTCCCATTTGCGCGGTTATCCACTATTGACATAAAATTGTAAAGGATAGCACATGAATTTATCACTTTTTATTGTTAAGTGATATGTTTTGTGTTTTTATACAATTTTCCTATCCTATAAGAGCACGTCATTTTCTGTTTAGCTTGCCAGGTATGAAAGACTCTGCAAGCAGAGATTGGAGCATATTTTATTTTCATATTATACCCAAGTAATTAAATTATTTATTATCTATTATTTGTAAATAGCCTATTGAATATAACAACAATAATTTTGAGGATAATGTTTGGAAGATAGTATGAATTTAATAAATAAATGATATCCACAATGTAGCAAATCAAATTTGATTTTATTGTTTTGCGAGTTACAAAACTTTATACGGTTTTGAATTTGATTTACGAGTGAAACCCTACTCAAAAAGTTTTATTTGGCAATCAAAATCACATTATGAATTATGTAACTTTTGTTTTACATGGAATATGGAGCCTCAATTACTTTACCTGAATATGCTTGGGCGTAAATATATTAAATTAAAGCTTAGTCGATAGTAGTTATAACTATGCTTGATTCATTGGAGAATCTCGTAGCAGTTAATACCCGCAACTTTACAAACAGATTAAATGTAACATGAAGTTTAACTTGACCCATTAGTGCCCACTACCCCCTTCCCCTGACCTCCTAGTAACTAAGGAGGCCTAGAGCATATTGTACCACATTACTGCCACCTCCTCCACTGCTCGACTGCAATTGGTGGTAGGATTCGTGGCAAACCAAAGTGTTGGAAGTATTTAAGGCACCCGAAAGCTTTTCGACAGGGTTTAACGACTGATGTGTAATGATAACAACCTGGACCGATTGCTTTACGTGCCCTCTGAAGCACTTAGTAAACTTTAAGTTATATTAATGTTTCTCGAGAATTGTATTTCTCTCCGCTTATTTCGATAGTATTAATATGCAATATTCGGATTTCTAATAAATATTGCATATGAATTTTTTTCATGATCTACAAATACCCCAATCATATCGAGACGAACAAGGGTGTTTTATTATTTATGTTTTTTCTTTTATTACAAATACCTTGTTTATTTGTGTACGCAAACCAAAATTTTCATGAATAAGAAATCACTATTCATGTACCCTTAAGGTTTTGTTTAAGAAAGGGTATCAAAGTTCGATTCAATGCTGGCTTCAGATAATATATTTTATCAAACTACTTGTAGCTCTCACGTTTTTTCGCTCAAAACTTTATTTTTACTACTATATTAAGTTAAGTGCACTCTGTGGTTGTAGTAGTTGATACCAGATGAGTTCGAGTTCCAAGGACTTTTATAATTTAAAATGAAAAAAGTATCATTTCGAACATCATAATTTTAATCATCTACATGTCGGATTGTAATCAAGCAAGTACATACATACCTAATGAAATACTTTTTTTCTCCTCTTTAATTGCCTAAAGAGACACAAAGTACTACTTTTTTGTTTCCGAAAAAGATTTACGGTTACAGCGGTCGGGATAAAGTATAATTTATTAGGGGCCACTTAAACTCTATGTGATTACATAACTATCTTGCCATACCAACAAAAATGGAATAAGTACGTCTCTGAACTTTATCATCTACGTATTTAGGTATATACTGTATTAGCTTATGCTCGCGGCTTCGCTCGCGTTAAGAGTTAAAACTTTCATCCCCTATTTTATCCCCTTGGGGGTAGAATT
>DWKA01002211.1:0-10999 GCA_018249155.1 Panoquina ocola ocola
AGGCCTTCGGGTGGCTTTAAATATTTCCGACACTTGGGTTGGCCACTAACCCCTCCACCAATCCGCATTGGAGCAGCATGGTGGAGTAAGCTCTAGGCCTCCTCAATTACGAGGAGAGACCCGTGCTCAGTAGTGGGCCATCAATGGGTTGACGCCGCCGCCAACGGATATTAATGGACAACTGTCCGAAGCTGGTATCATAAAAATATTCCAAAACTTACCAAACAAAAATAATCAAGCAAATTACAAACGTGCGGGGCGTTTTCAGTTCAAGTAAGCACTTACGCAAATTATAACATAAAACTGACATTGGATAATAAAACTGATAGATGCAAATGAGGTCATTACTGAAAATCAATCAGTCATTATTGCGTGACTAATGGCATCTAATTTGTACGTGATTAGCGAGATACAATGACCGAACGTAGCTATAATTACAATTGTTAATTAATAGATAGTTGAATCACAAAACACACAATGGAGAAATGGATAATTATATTACATCCATTAATACTGCACTACGCTGATGACCGAAGAGATTGTATATTAATTTCTGAAAAATAAACCGATGAGTCCGCTGAAGGCAGTGGTTATACACTCATACCAGTGTAATATCCGTGACAGTATAAAGATAATAATAATATTGCCGTAGCTTTGTTGTTAGTCCTGGGTTCGGTTCCGGGTCGGGGCAGATATTTATTTACGTGACGGATTGTTAATGTCTATGTTATAATACTTGCAACTAATAAGGAAATTTTAATGTGCGGTCTGTGTGTGGGGGTAAGAGTGTGCATAAGTTTAATACTCGTACATGTTGGCAGCCATCATTGTGCTCTCGTATACTCGTTTGCCAGCTATTTAAATAAAAAAATAAATAATATAAAACTCTTCAACAAAAAATAAAAGATTGATTAGTAAAAAATATCATAGTAATGGCAGGTTCTTAAATTAATGTTCTTTCGAGGGTTCACATTAGGCCCACGTTTCGAGATGGTCGTTAGCCGTGCGATCCAATCCGGCGCTCAGGCCACCACTAACGATTGGCATCAATAGCGGCTGCTGAGAATCTCGCCCTCACCTACCTTCATTTGAGTAATACATATTTCCACACAAAACTAGCTTTAACTTTGAATGCAACACTACTATGGAACTAACAATAATTTATAAATTAACTCTCACTCGTTTCAGCAACCATTAATCTCTCATCTGATCTTCAAATTATTGCAACTATTAGTACGTTCACAACTAATAAATATTAGAACATTCAGTTACTCTAATCACTGCAATATTTCACGATAACAGTAGCGGCGAGCATTATCGGGTTGCCATTAATACTAACCGTGATGTACGCGAGTTGTAATTGGTTAACGTGGATATATTATTGTACAGTCGATGTCACATTAGGATTACCGACATAATGTGTTACATCGTCGCAGCTAATTATACACTGCTTATATCAAATCGCCATTATAAGCCGTCACAATTGAAGCCATTTCGGAATCAGATCATTGTAGAACATCAATGTTTTGTTTGAGTATATAGGTTTCATTCTCTCTTTCATCATCATTATCGCCTGCCATAGCTGTCCCACTTAGCCTTAGCTTTTGCCAATATTGTTTGGAGCTCTAGAAACACCACAACACATTTAAGGTATTTGCTTAAACTGGAACGGTACCTTTTATTTTACTACTAAAACAGATTTTTATTCAAGAAGATAATTACTGCCTACTTCATTTAGTTTTAATGGATCCATCAACTAAGCACGAATAAGTATTTCGAGTAAAAATTGCATGGACAATGCGCTAAACGTCATACAATAAAAAAAGAATAATGAGTAGGGGAACTTTGTCACCTTATCCGGAAACAGGATCACGAACAATGCATTCGTGGCGCAGCTTAATGATAATGTCCGTAAATCACTGGCGGCCATTGTGGTCGAAAATCTATAACCATTATTTCCAGTAGGTCATCGGCGGTATTCGAAAACTTTCCGCTTTTGCAATTTGTCAAAGTATTTATTTTATGGGAAATTCTGAAACAATAGAATGTTTTGCAACTCCGTGTGTGACGGCCATGTTTTATTTTGATAGACGTGTATCATGTAAGTTATGAAGCCACGGTGATATGTGGCTTGGGGAACGGTTACAGCTCAGCTGGGTACGATTTCTCTTCTCTCTAAGCTAGTTTCAAAGGTCACCTGCATTGAGCAATTTTGAGTGTGAACAGTCCGAGTGGATGTAGGTATAGAAAAAAAGGTTTTTGTCCATTTAGTTGTATATTCTGCGGACTTTGCTGATCAATCGCTGTTAATTTTTGTAAGCGACTCGTTATACTCTTTTTAAGATATTTAAGATTATAATGGCGGTTACAAAATTTCCTCTTGTTATTTGTCATAGTTTTATTATTTCATTACTATTTAAAATCATTCAATCCTGAATTACCTTTCGAAAATAAAAACAAATTTTCCGTTAAAATATTTACGAAGACGTTAAATATATTCAAGACTAAAATGTAATAATTTTCCCACCAGATAAGATCTAAAATCCCCGTGGCTGGCAGGTCCGTGTTCCGGCCAATCATAAATTAACTGCAGTCTCATTCCAAACGCCAGCTTCATGATAAAAGGAAGGAATATTCAATAGCAATTGTTCTTTATCCACTACCGTGTTCCTTTTCGACGCTATTGTCTTTTAATTCAATGGATCTCGTCTTTTAAAGATCTTTAGCTCGACTGAAAATGGTTCGTGTCAAAAATTGATTACTCATGAAACACTTTAGGGCAGTGAATTTAGTAAGCTGTGGTGTACTTTGAACCCTTTAAATGGAAATAAGCAGAGTTGCTGTTTTGTTTCAATATTTCGAGTAAAGGTAGGTACCTAAGTTTCAGAGTGATGGACAGAATTAAACATTTTACTGTTTATTAATTGTTCTACTTCACATTTATCTATCAGTCTCCAAAGTCTAGTGAAACACAATTATAAAGTCATATCTTAAATAGTGATAAAAAATACTTTCGTTATCGTAGTTCAATAAAATGTATTGAGTTCCTACGTTGTAATGCGATACATTGTAATGTTATGAATAACAGCATTGTGCACTTTGCTCGACTTTTGTCGATAGACTAGCAGCTAGCTGATTTAAAATTTATTGCATTTTACTTGGACGGGTTTCATATCGTAAATATCAAAATCTATGTATAACCAAATTGTGTATAAATTAATTATGTAGGTACTAATTTTAATCGTACGCGTGACCTACCTGTCAAATAAATATAAAGTTGGAGAATCGAATAGCAAAGTGATCATCGCAGATACCGCGAACGCTGTTTAAGTTACCGACCTTCATTAAAAAAGTTTACTTTTAATATCGCAAAGAAAATAGATTATACAAAGCTTGCCTCGAGTTTCCATCAATAACGCTAACAAACTCAAACTTTACTTGAACGGCGCTATCCTCCAAAGTGTTGGGACAAGATTTCATTATACAACCTCCTAAGTAATTTATCAAAGTCTTAAAGGATATTTTATCATGAAAAACTCCAACTGCAGGCGAAAGAATTAAAGATAACAAAGAAATCTCCGGCAGCAGATTTAACAATATTTTCTTTGAAAAAAGTATGGAACAATACGGAGCAAAATTTCACTGGTGAAGGTTTTGCAGAATAGTTAATTTGGGAAGTTAGTATCAAGTTTTCCTGTACGTTGCACTGCGAGTGGGTATACGATTAATTTAAACTTTGTGGTTTCATTTTAAAAAGTGTAAGTTTACTTTATATATTAACTTCTGTACCATCTTACTATGTATCTGCGATGAATATTTTTATTATGTTGTTACAGTTGGGCCCATTATGGAAACAAATAATTGTGTAAATCGGTGAAGATTTTCTTGTTCAGTTACTTACTCGTATTTCAAAATTTTCCTTCAGTGCATCTTTGTTGGTGTGACAGATCCTTAGAACGCATTAAAAGTTTTCCCATGGAGGCTGGAGTGCGGAGTCATCGCCGATGGGCGCTGATAGCACTTACAAGGTCCTTTCGGCCCGCTGCCCGTCGGCCGTCGCCGCTAACAACGTTTATTCGATGGTAATATGGCTCCATTAAATTTATGTGCGAAAATAAGGTTGGCATAATTGATTTCTTAAGTATTCTTTTAAGAAATATATCCAGCTCGCTTAACCTTATCAATAGTTATTAAACTGACACCGTTATTATGAAACTCAGTCTTAGAGAGAGTGCAAAGTTACGACGAGACTGATTTGACATTTATCTTTCTTCAAATATTTTATTGAGAATATAGAACCAATGGATGTACTAAATTAATGAATACACCTGTAAGGGTTGTAGCAAATTGGATACAGATTATAATTAAACCGTTATTTAGATCACAAAATTAATTAAAGTTAATCCATTATCCGCTCAGCCCAGAGCTTTTATTGGGCGCACTCTGTATCCTCATTCATTTACATAACGGAGCAAAACATTGAATATATTTTTTCCGCTGCCCATTTCAATGTAGACTAAAATCATACAGAACATCGGGTGTTAGCATTTATGTTGTTAACGTAATCTTTTGTTTCTAACAGTTTTTGGAACCTAGGCTACTAAGCACGATGATATTCTATACTCGACCATTGAAAATCGAAGCAACCTCATCATAACGCATCAAAACAATGTCAGAATGGTCAGAACAGTCAAGTGATTCATAGTGTCCAATAAAATACCAAAACAATCACAGTTGAAATGTGAGCTTTGGTTGCTGTCCTAAAATGTCACACTTCAAAGTGATTTTGGCGCTATACATGAATGAAATATGAATAAGTTATAAACGCATTTAAATTGAACGTGAAATATTTAACATTTATAAGTGAAATTTGCTATAAATGAACTCTAATCTGCCTTGAAACAGTTTTATGAAATTCAAGCTAAAGTAACACTGAACGATAAATGAATAGTTTCGTGTTTACTGAAATATGATTGAAATTCAAATTCAAATTTTGTTCATGGGAATTGATTGATTAGTATTCAAATAAAACACAGTTATCAGGAAAAAATGGTTTTTATTTAATCTCTTGTTATTGATACGAAAATCATCGAAATTCACAGATATACACGACGACTTCTAATATGTACAATTTTAAAACTTAAAGTTTATTGACGTACCTATATACACAGTGGATAATATCGGAACTACCTTCGTCACGGAATATGTACAATCCTATTAAAGCCAGTGGTCATAAAGAGATGAGGATTGCACAAAAGTACAATATCAAAATTCAAACAGCTGAAGATACTATTCATAATGATGATGATCTCAATAATGATGATGATAGAAATCCTAATTATGGTTCTGTAGCATCTGCTGTTAATTGTAATTTAGAGCACAACACTACTACCACTAAGCAAGGGGTATATTTGAAAACAATTTACGCAATACGATTATCCCTTTTGTTACACCCGATGCCTCAAATAGACGGAATGAATAATGTACTGAAAACAAGGATTGACTGAGTATTCATAAATTACTTTTTATGTCAATGAGTAGCTTGAGATTTACTGGACGTAAATCTAACAACTATTCAGTGTCTCAAAAAAAAATAGTACGTTGTCAGTAAGCTCTTAATTCTAGAGATTCTTAATTCGATTGTTGTTTTGTCTTTAATTCACGTAACGAAGGTGTTCGGTTTCTTAAAGTGTGACATTTTATAGTAATATTGATAGATCTATACAATTTAATATCTAAACAAATTTTTTTATACAAAAAATGTCTAACACACTGAAAATCTGGTGAAGTAAGAGTCAAACATAACGATTATCATCAGTAACTAGCATATAATTATATTGTTTTTAACATCCTCCTGCCCGAAACTGACTTTAAGTCATCAACTATTCATAAAATTATTACATCTCAACAAAAACATCATAGAAATGTAATTCGACAAGATAATACATGCACATAATATATTATAATAACTTATCGGAAATGTCTCTAAATATTAAATATAATTTGAAAGTGAACAAAGAAATCTTTTAATTTGGCTGTAAAAAATTGTAAACAGTCAGTCTTTTGAGAGTTTGGAAAACTACAAGATTAAAATGTAAAATATGAAGAGCTTCATTAACTGTTTATCTCATCCTAAAACAGTACAACGAGTGGTAAATAAGAATATAATTTATTTTTAGAGATATTTTTGACAATTTATAAAATTCGCGCGGCCTAATGTTGATAGATCACACTACTCAAAATTGCACTACTGAGCCATTCCCGATACGTTACAATCACTAAATTTATTTACACAAAAACACGTGAACCGAATCGAAATCCCCTAAATCCGTACATTGGTCAGTTCCTGTAATACGAGGGATTAGTCGCGCACGGGATAGCGTTGCGTATCGTACCTATTGATACACGAGCACTCGGGCAGCCATCGGGCCAGTACCCTTCACGGTATCATTACGTAGCGTTTTTCCGGAGCTCGATACACTTTAGTCACTCCACATTTAGACGTATGCACTCAGAAATCTTCTACACTGAAATTTCCTGGATTTGCACGCGTTTTTTTGGTGGCGGAGCGGCGCTGGCCGGCCTCTCTTTTAGCTCCAGCTCGCTGCTGCGCTGTGGAAATCGGTAAGTATGTTAATTATGTAAATAAACGGCGTGAGCTTAGCTAAGTGGAGCGGAGTTTTCTCGTGTGAGTACATTTATATTTTTTACATCTCCAGCTGTAAGTAAATGGCGTGACCTTATATTTTTGTTTCGTTTGAATTTAATATTTACAAAGGCACTGTTTATTATTCTGGGAGCCCAGTCTCCTCTCATGGATTAACAAAAGCGCGATTATCCGCAGATAGGGCATGTTTACCGCTCGTATTTTCAACTGTGAATCAGATGTTGAAAGAAAGCGAATCCTTAATTAAATCGAATCGAAAACTCCAACAACAAAAAACCTTTTCATTACCTGCATTGATTTACTCTGAAAAATAAAATCCAATCACTGTTCGTGAAAGATACGCCGATGGCCGAAGGTAAGTTAAATTCAATATCAGTGAATTAAAAAGCGGCAGTGGCGGCCATTGTAAAAAGCATTTCTCACGCTCGCGGAACAAATTGAAACCAAATTACTTTACATGCACTCGACAGTACATCAGCCGCGTTCAAAAATAGGACGAACAAATTAAATCGTATTTGCTGACTGTACGTTATTAGTCGCATATGTACTTCGTTATACCGCGTACTGGTGAATGTTTCATTCTTACATAAACAACCATTCAATTGTAACTATGGCTTACCTGATATTTAAACACAAAAATATATTCCAACTAAATTATCTTGTTATCGAATAATCATTTTGCGAGTCACGGATAGAAATATAAATGAGAATAAAATTGGGAAAATAGTAAGTGAACTATATTTACGAACTACAAAGGGAGGCTTTTAGGTGGAAATTTGTAACTGAAGAACATTGTGTTATTATTGTAAAGGCCTTTGTATCTGTTTTTCATTGTTGTTTTTTCATTTCAACATAAACGTTAAGACTCAATTGGGCTCGTTTATGCTACATGAGTAGTAAATTAATTTTACAAAGGCGTAAGAGAAACACTACAAGATTCACGGAGTAGATGTTTAAAGACATACGGCTTGCTTTATCTTAACGGTTATGAATTTTATATCAATCGTGGGTTGTGGGCCCAAGTGGACAAAAATGTTATTGTAGTCCACAGGCCTACTTTAACGATAGTTTTACCTTAAGTGTGCTCTTCCTCGGTGAAGTCAGGGAGGTGGGGTCGCCGGTCAACGACCCCGTGCCGGTGCGGCTGGTGCAACTGCCTGCGGAATTATTAAACTAATAAAAATGATCATAAAAAAACCCACCTTTTAAAACTACATTTGCCATTACATAAATCGATAACAAATTGATTGGCCGAAACCCATGGCCCATTACAGGGCGCGGTCACCCCTAGTAACTGAGGATGCCTAAAAGATACTCCACCATGCTGCCAACCAGACTGTTGGAAGTTTTTATGCCACCCGAAAACCTGTCGATTAGGCTCTCTGTAGCAAAGAAGCGATTAACAAATATTACCCATTAGCTATCACCCATATTATCATAAATAACCAGGTATCACCGATGCGTTGTTAGAGAAGCGCTTAAATATTTAGTTTCTTTAGATCAAATAAAGTAATGTTTGGCCATCCTCTCTTCTGATGGTAAGGGGCATTGAAGTCCAAACTCGTTTTTTATGAGGTCTAGCTTGCCAGCCAGTAATCATCTTTTCATTTTAAATGTAAACCTTATTCAAGAAAATGGATAAATTGATAACTAATGAATTATATATAAACACTTAAAGCAATACGTGGATGATTCTCATAAATGTCAAACTAATCGTGAACGAATTAGCATAATCCGCAATACCCGAATTAACCACAATTGTCGTTCTACTGGCGCCCGTCGAATTATATTAACTATTAAGTGATCATATCAAGATTTACATAAAGACCGTCTTTACAGACCTATTAGCAACAATTAGACATAATTGCAAACAATTTTGAGAATTTTCATGAGAATTAATAGTAATTAGTAGTTTGGTAGTGGTCATCAGTATGGAGCCAGTCAACGCAGGAGAAATTCGAACCCGTGTACGGTATGTAGCAGTAGGTATGCAAGATTTGATGCTTCTTTTGAAGAAGAACATAATATTAAGATCTAAAGGAATTCTGAAGGAGCAACCTTGATTACTAAACTGGCGTATTCTATTAGCATATTATTTAATTCATCCTGCCATGGAATGTCCATAGACATAAATTGAGCAACTAGTCTTCTCTTGCGATACAATACCTTCTCGTCGAGGTCTTCGATGAGCCGCTCGACGCCTCCCCCTCTGAAGGTAGATGCCGGCGAAGACCAACACGTTCAGCGCCAGCAGGAAGCAGCCCGCGCCCACCGTCACGCCCAACGCCACCGTGTAGCTATCAGGAATAACAACATATTTCGTAGTACCCGTCACATAATAATATACTCTATCATAAAGACATATATCTCAAAATTGATTTAAAGTGAGGCTCAGACCTTCTTTATTGCTTAGTATCTGGGATAAACGTTATGTGGCAAGATAGATGGGACAACTACGATAGCATTTTCGTTCGGCGCTCCAACGGATGTTTTAAAGATGGCAATATTATTTAGAGCTCAAACGGAGCGTCTGCTTGAGATATTGGGCTATTACTTTGGAGCCAGTCCGGTTAATACAGTGGAAGCTAGCTGCGATCCATTACAATTATCAACTGTATCCAGTTGCGAGGAAAAGTCGTGGATGTCTTGAGAAATGGCGGCATTAAGACATTATTTGTGAGACAAAAAGGACGGAATACGAAGGTAAACAAGTAGGTAAACACATTAGTGAGATTACGCGTCGCGAAACGCTGATCAATCTTGTTTATAGCGCCAGGGCGCAGCACGCGCGCCTTATCGCCGACGTTTATCTGTTAGACTACTTTGTTTGCTCTCACTGTCACTACAAGAATACTGAAATGATTACAAATCAAAAGCCTTTGTATTACCAAGAAAAATAAAACAAGTAAAAGCGTGTGGAAAGTATTTTTAACCCCTGATGTAAAATGAACAATATTCGAGCTGCTTCGCACTAAGCGGGTGACCGACACGGCTTCCATACTAAAACAGTCGCGCGACAGCCGCGCGACACGCGATTCTTGATGTTTCCAATGCGCAAGCAGCAAAATTTTCTAGTTGGTTTTCAAGCACATTTTACACCACACATATCTGCACTTTAGGCACGAAGACTCACAGCGTGAGGCTTGCAAGCCTGTAAGGCTATGAGTAACAGCAACACTGACCTGTAATACTGAGTGTCGAGGTTGGTGAGCGAGTCCTCCTTGGGCGAGGGCTGCGGCGGCAGCGCGGCGAGCGCCGGGCGCGCGGAGGGCGAGGGCTCGCACTCCTCTGCCTCCGCCACCTCCTGCTCCTCCGTCGTGTCCTCCTCCTCGTCCAGAGCAGCTGTCGTTGTGTACAGCTCGGGAAATATCTCGCCTACACACACAGTTATTAACCTAGCATCATTAACATCACTATCATCGTCAAAAGAATCACATCTAAATGTTTTTTTACTATTCATAATTAAACTATATACGTATACAAACAATACAACTGTAACGCGATCGAAGACTGAAACGGAATTCTTTTAAGATCAAATAATATTGTGAGGGTATCTTAATAGGAGCAAAAGTGCTCTACAATAATTTAATTGATGGAGTTCACAATATGTATAACTCTAGATTTCATTAAAATACTGTGAACGTTTCATATGAATAGAACCATTTAAAGCTGATATTTATTAATATCTTACACAAGTATAAGTCGACATAACTAAAAGCTATAAATATCATAGAAATCAGAGAAGGTAATGAATGTGACAATAGTGTGTATTACATGTGACTGGAGGATGAACGTGCTTTGTCGAGGCTTTGACGCCCGCGATAACGCGCTACGTGCCGTATCGTATTTCAAACTGCTTTATGCAATAGACTTATAGGCTCTTTATTATGTTTAGTTCCTCAGATACAGTAGGAATGTTTAATACAGGCAGTACTAGAGGAACCGGACTTATAAATAACCTTGCACTAGATTGTCATGTCGCGGTTCTCAGGTTATGATTTAAGACATCATTGAGTACAGCAGCACCGTTCGATTGAGTATTATTGAAGTTTGCATTGTAATTTATAAGTATTGTAATTTGAAGTTCGTTATTAAATGTTATAGCGTAAATAGTTTTATTTCGTATCTGTTTAAAAACACCGCATTATGAAATCACCTTTTCTGTGTAAGAACAGGACTTCTGGCGCTAATGATAACTTCCGACTCAACATTTTATTACTTTACAACATCGTTTAGATCATCTGCTTTATTTGTAACTAGCTTTTGCTCGCGGCTTCGCTCGCGTTAAGAGTATTAACTTTCATCCCCTATTTTATCCCCTTAGGGGTGGAA
>DWKA01002212.1:0-10999 GCA_018249155.1 Panoquina ocola ocola
AGGTACATATAATAGTTTATTTTTATTTAATTGACCTAGTGATTAGACCACCGCTACTCATGTGGATGTAAAATGAAAATAAATAAACGAATCGTGTTAGCATAGCACGCAATAACCAGGCAATTCATTTGGTAAATACATGTAACTACAAATTAGTAACCTACATCATTTTCTACCATGATGAGTTAATACTCGATTAGATATAATTAAATCTGTATTTATTATTTCATTTACTATAATAGAAGATTGATGATAAGCAATTAATTACGAGTAGGTATGTGTAAAATGTATTTTTTATTCCTTAACTTACTAATATTTCACAATATATCAATAAGCAATCGTAGCGAATGTAGTCAATTTATCGATCACGCAACATGTACTTATACGGTCATGTAAATACAAACATTACATAAGGCAGCTCCGTAGTAGTACTCACCGTCCACTGGAAGTACGATGACGTGTCTACGAAAGGCCACCTCGCTCCGTACCAAGCGCTACTTGTCTTCGACACAGTCACTTCATCCGAATCACTAGCGAAAGGCTTCAATGAAGGCAACGAAAAAACTTCATCCACCTCCAGGGATTTCTTTACTTCATCGTCGTATTCAGCAGACAATATAGTATCCTTTAAATCTTGCTTTTTCGACTCGTTGCTTCTCTCATATTCTGTTGTCACTGCAATCCTCGTCGTGGTAGCTTTAGCGGTAATTAACACATCGTCGAATAATTTGTTGTTAGTGTTAGTCGTTATGGGTTTTTCTGATGGTACAAATGCCACCGGCTCCGGTGCCACTGTTGGTCTAATGATCACATCCTTTTCCCAAGGCCTCAGAGACATGTAATGGTCCAGTAGACGCACGCTACCAGAAGGCGTGCCAATCAGGGGTATTTCCTCCAATTTCTCTGTGGGGATTGTTTTTACTGTAGATGCTATGGTCTTCCATAGCTTTAGAGCTGGCATAGGCCAGGGTGGCGTGGTCACTTTCTCAGTCGTCACTGTCGTAGATACAGTTGTTGTAGAAGTAGTAGATGTTGTCCTAGTACTAGATTCTAAAACCGGTAGCGATGATGATGTTGTTTCTGGTGCTACAACAAGCTCCTTTTTTCTCGATTTAACAATGTCGCGTCCGGTAGGCAACAATGATGACGCAGTGTTAACTTCATGTTGTTCTTGCAAACTCCTTCTTGCGTATAGAGCACCATTCATAACGTATAGAGGTACAGAGGAGAGGGCCAGAGCTACGATAATACCAAAAACTATTAGCAAGACATATTTCAACGTGGATCTTCTTCTAGAGCGTCGAACGTGAATCGAGGGGCTGTAGTCGCGTCCCTTGCCCTTGAGACCGCTATTGTTGAGAACCTCCTCGGTCTGGGGCAGGATGGTGTATTGCAGGCTGTTTTCACCATGGCGCACTGTCTTGTACATGTTAGCCGTGGATATCACAAAAGAAACACTACGTTAAAATTGTGTGGGTCGCGAAAACTAATCACATGTCCGTGTTTAAATAAAAATGGCACTGAGATTTGGATTATTGGTAACGCGATACATGAATGTTGAGATGGGTCAGTGCGAGCTGTCGCGGATGTTCGTGCTTTGTGCAGCGCTGTGGTGGGCTACCCCGAGGGTGTTGGGGCGCATGCGCGGCAACATCGAGCGGCCGCGTCCCCCAACGTCTCCGCGCCCGCTGCCGAGCCAGCTTTGAGGTTATAACTTGCCGGCACCAATATTGTTGCACGACAATCGGATATGCACTTATAAATAATAAACATGCTTTATTCTCGGCTAACATTTATAAATGCAAGGATGGATACTCGTTGTCCTGCTTGTATGAAATACATATCTTTAGAGTTACTACAATTTTATTAAATTACTATGTTATAACACTAAGGTATTTTAATTCAATCATAACTTAAAGACGGACAAGACCTTAATATGAAAACTTTTAAGATGTTTATACGTACGCACGTTACGTATGATACACATGTTACGTTAGTTAGGTTTGTAAGTAGTGTGAGATATAAGATATATAGATATTTATAGTCTCCTATACCTCTTTATTTATGTATTTCGGTAATTACCCCCTTTAATTATTGTGAGAGGAGACCCGAGCCTATCCGTGGGACAGATATGGGTTGTAAATGTTGTAATGCTGATTTCAGTACTTTAATTAAATACAATATATGGAACTCTTCAAATAGCAAATTAAAGACTTCTTATTCTACATATAATAATGTTTTTACCTAAATTGGTTACATTACATTTACGCTAATTATTGACAATTTGTCTCATTTGATTTCGTCCGAAAAATTCGTTATGGAACTCCGTTCCAAAAATACTTCTTAGGATGTATTTTTTTTAGAAATGTTTGTTTTTATGATTTTTTGTATGAAGAAAGTTGGCTGGAGGAAAGAGGCTGAAGATTTTCATAAACTACTTTTTACTTTTCTTAATAGCACCCGTGCGAACCCGGGACGAGCGGCTAGTAAATAGGTAGAATGTTTAACGAAGTACACAGGTGCTGTTACTATTTATGAACATAAGGATCATGCTCCTCCAAGCGAGAAAGCGGGTTAGGTTTACTGCTTTACTACTGAAACAAGTGAATAATTAATCATGAGTTATTTCCACAAAAGTTTTTGTACGTACCTAACTACCTACATTTTCTATTTTAGTCCAAAGACTGAATAACTACGTAGGTGAGTAATCAAAGTGTGATCCGTTGTTCAGTGCCATCAACACTTTTATTATGCAGTAAAAGAAATTGGTTCGGTGTAAGTAATATTGTTTTTTTTTGTTACAACTACTTACTTTCTCTAGTCCTACGAACTTTTTCGTATTTTAAACCTGGAACGTGATCAATTACTTTTTGTTTTAGTACAGTTCGGTAAAACCATAATAATTATGTAGGATCTCACAAATCTCAATAGGCTAATTCTGCTGTGAGATTAACTGATAATAATATAATGTTGAGTATAACGGGTAAATTAATTAATCATGATTTAATTATGACCTCTGGTTATTATTATTCATTAATATAAAACCAGTTTTGAACTTATTTTGTAACTTGGAAACAGAATTGCTGTTTCGAAATAAAAGGTGGAAAACTTATGCGATGGTGTTAGAAATATTCTAACATTTCTAAAGCTACGCGGTCGGCCACGGTAACCACTCCCCTACCCTACTAACTTGCGGTTCTTCTCGCCCTTGAGTGGATGTTTTATCTTGGCAATATAGCTAATGATAGCTTAGTGGATGGAATATGCTCTATTATAAGGCCCAACAGGTTCGAATATACATACCTATAGTTCGCGCGTGAGTTCATTGCCGAGATTCCTGACGTCACACGTCACCCCGCCGTCTTTAATATAGTGTCATAAGCTCAAAATTATTTGTGCTCCCCTCCTTTACTCGGCAATAAGCTTGCGTGCTAATTGTACTCGTACATCGATTCATTTTATAATTCGATTTGAAAGATAACGTATTTAACATGTCTGTGGTACGATTGTAAAATTACGTCTATGAGTATAAATTATTACGTGATGCTTATATGAGCAATATATAGAGTCTGAATAATAAATTGGTCCTAATTCTTATTCACGATCATGCTTATTTACATTCTTATTGTACATCATCAATTATTAATTTATTACTTGAATATCTTAGGAGGAAGGTTTTGAAAACCTGAGAATTTACTCTGACTCACACGTAATTTTAATATAAAAAAAAATTAAGTAAATTCTGACGACATCGACGATGGACGAATGTAAGCAGAAACAGGCCTTACCTACTTAAATATTTCTCCTGATTCATCGATTTTTCACTTGAGACTTCTTGTTGATTGTGATTCAGATTTCCCGTAATTTCATGACTCATATCTTTCAGTTCTTATGTAGGTTCCTATACAAATGACCAACGATAGCTGTGGAATTGGCTGCACTGCAATCTGCATATTAATTCCGGTTATTAGAGCAGTAATCGCTACTAATTACGTACCAATGTAGGTGCGTTATTGTTTTATTGTATTTTTATTAATAAATTCATGTCCACGGATCTCATAACTTAGTGCAGACTGCATAATAATATCTCTCGTATTAGCACTTCGAAACATCTTTATTTTCCGATCTATGATAAATAGGTGCATTACCTATGCAATAACTCTTTAATATGTATATCTAATATAGAGTTCTGTTTTTTATAACTTAAAAAAATATAAGCTTTTTGGTTTAAAAAAAATCGGTTTTATAATGCTAGCCATTTTTATGCTAGCAATTTTTACATGTCGGCGTTCCCATCCTAATTTAATTGCATAACACGAGTAACACTAAAAAGAGACTTGGATTGCCACGGGCGGTGCGGGCAGTCTAATCATTGTTAGAAAAAATCGACAAGCAGCATATTAACGAGTTTTTGCGTCCGGTCAAACAGCGAAACACACCATACGAATACTAATTCACTCGACCTTGAACAGAATCACGTTTCCTTTCGAAATGGGTTCGTGAATGCGATATTTTTAGAATAAAAGTAAAAAGAGATCGTGAAACAAAATAAAAGGGTTGGCCGAACGAATCTTCCTACTTTTTGTTCGTCGGCCATCTTTTTCTACTTTGATGGAGCGTCCCAAAGACCCAACTTAGATAAAGGGACTCATTTGTTCCGCATCTCCGCGACGATTGTGCGTTAACGTTACCGGCTACAGCGCACTTGTGTAAACCGATACCTTAGAAAATAGTGATACTTGATTTAAATTTAAGGCAAGGCGCAAACGTGGATACTTGAGTTTGGTGTCTGAATGATGATGATGATGATGATGAATATTTGATTTCTATAGAACCAGCATGAAATAGGCCAGTACCTGCATAGACGTGTGTCCAGTTGCCTCCATTTGACACATACATAGGAACACATCAAAAAGTGTTTGGAGTGCTATGTCGGAAAACAAAAAATGTCTACGTTTATGCAGCGAATGGTACACGATTTATATACCATGCTGTTTCTTGCTTCTTCGTTGTTACATACAATTTAAATGTTAATTTACTTGGCTTTACATACAAGCTATGTAGGTACCTAGTGTATGTGCACATAATTATCAAATGCATATTAAACCATCTTTTAATTGCTCTACAATGTAATATAATTTTATAGTCCGTGAAGAGCACAAAATCATTGCAAATGAACGTACCTACATAGGTATTATATTTTGTAATCCGTAAACTTAAGTAAGTAGTACAAAAACTGGAGTCATAAAAAGTTAAAAACTATTAAGTACAAGTAATTTTGTAATGTTTTGTTTTTTTTTTCATATTAGTTTAAATTACATATAAGAATCATTATTTAACTTTGCATCTTAGTGACACATTTATAAGCCAAATTATTCGGTACGAAACAAAGGTTTTGACTCATTCATTAATTCAAAAGATACAACTCACTACTACACTTTGTGAATGGACAGTAATTGCAGTTTAAAAACCATCAACCATCTAGGTGATGTAAATAGGTTTTCAGGTCACAATAAACAACTTTACAAAATACAATGCAATTTAAAGTAAAGTATAAATAAATAAACGAGTTCGTTTTGCTCATTAATATAATTAAACCCAAAAAAAGTCTTTATAAGCACGTCATAAGCGCGTCAAAATCGTGGCACCCAACAGTTTCTAGTACGAATGAATATCTGCGCAGAAGTAAAGGGTATAGTTCTATAGTTATTAGTCGTGGTGGATACGACGACGGTGGTAGGCAGGCGTAGGGCTTCGTTAGCGTTAGTACAATGACATCGACGAAGCTGCTATTTTAGTGAGCTTTGGAAGCCGGCCAGGTCGGGGCATCGCGTAAATAAATAAACGCACATGAGAAACGCACGCTGCGCTCTCAACAGTTCGCACCGATTTCGACAAAAGCGTACTAAGGAAGGAGGGTGGAACAAAAGTAAGCTAAAATAACCTGACCAAGGTCACCCACCTGTAATGAAAAGATGGACTTGTACGGAAATGTGCCGGTCGCGATGACGGTGGGAAATTTTTAATGGTTTTACTCTTTCGCTCCACTGAAATTATTATTATTCAACTCTTTATTCTTCGTGCACCACGGAGAAAATTGATATATCTACTGGTATAAAACGTTTGTACAAGATACAGAACACAAACAAAGGGTTGTTTTTGTTTATAAAATTATACGACAGTCTGTCTAGATAAACAATGCGAATATGAATTCTAAACGTAAGTATCTATGTACCTACGTGGGTATAAAATAATTATAGGCCATGTAATGTAATTGCGAAATACATCACAGCGGAACAACGATTATGTTAAATAATGCGTTTCATAACAGAAAGAGGTAGAGAATGAAAGTCATTTTCTATTTAGCACAAATCAAATGATTCATAACAGTTCGATACCATTTTTGAGAAGATTCATTCTTTATTTACACTTTTATTTTAGTGTAGGTATCTCTGCAGTCAATCAAGCGTCGATGTGGATGCTATATTTGTTGAGTGCAACCATACTACGTGGGTTGGCAAAACAATGTAGTAAATTTAAATAACCTCACCAACCTTGAGGGTTCAAAGCACATCCTGCCAGTGTTTAACGACTTCGCCTAAACAAACATTTTCACGGACATGTGTTTAGCCGCTAATGTTAACGAGATGTTGCGTCCGTCCGTCCGTCCGTCCTACGCTCCATGACCATCAATAACCGATCCTTCTAGAAATATCATTTTACTATCATTTTTCACCATTCTCTGCGATCACTAAGTGACTCGAGAATACAACTTGGTACCTGCTGTGAGTAAACGACGCAAAGTTTTTGTCATAGTTTTTTGTTGGTTTTCTTAATAGTTATCGTAGACCCTTCCTCGTCGGAGTCACCAGGGTTAGATAAGTACTTCTTTGCTTATCTTATCCACGACGGAGATAAGTAAGCCTCTGTCAGGGTGAGAGAACATTTTTATCGTATTATTCAAGTTTCAAAACTGTAAAATTCTTGGCATTTCCACACTAAAGGAAGTGTGTAAATCTCGAGTTGTTTCCGAGCAGTAACCGCGGGGAACCATCGGGCTATTGTTTCGTGCAATGCAGTTCCTGGGTGTTATTTACACGTATGTGTAATTGGCGTGTGATCGAATGTGACGGAATAGAGTGCATCGTCCGCTCCTGACCCTGGCTGGCCCAATGCCACCGCATATCTACTCAGCGGTGGGCACCCAGCCAGCGCTCAGATCAAAACCTTCCGCATCGTTCGCAAATTATCTTTCCGCGCCGACTTTTATTCTACGACTATTCTCAGTAAAGAAATACTCGTACTCTCCTATTCCATTGTCATAGACAATTTTTAGCGGTGTGCGAGCTTCATAGATGAGTCTGTCAAATGGAACGTAAAATTGTTTAGGGGTCGATAACTTTCTAGGTAGGTACGGAGATAACATAATTGTTTAAGGTACAGTGGGATCGATCCTAACATTTCTCTAGCTTCAAATAGCAACAGGTCTACATAATCTGTTGACTCATGATAAGTAGGAGCTATTCCTTTTTAATACCAAAAAGTAATAGCAATTATTATAGTTTGTGGATCTCGTAAGTTAAAGATACGATACTCTATTGATTCTGTAATAAGATCGTGTTAGTTACATTTGACTTTTTGATGTAGAGTTGAAGGAAGCAGAGTTTTGTAAATCCTTGAATTTTCAATTTTTTCTTAAAATATTTTTTATTATGTTATTCTGTTTCATCGTTGTAAAAAGATTAGTTTCATTATTTGAGCGGCAGCTCAGACTAATATAAAAAGTCAAGATAACTTTTCATTTACTGAATAACTGGCTTTTGTTGACTGCAATTATACTTAATTTAAGTTTCTTATACACATAAATAGTGGTAGGTACTTTTCAATTCGAATTTTCTGAGTAATGAGAGTAGGTATTCATTAAATATACGAAGTGGAGAAATATTGAAGAAGGGAACACATACTTTACTATTTTCAAATGAGTGAAGTTTGCCAATCTGCGCTGTCAGCATTGTGGACTTTGGACTTTGGCCCCCTTTTTATGAGAAGCGACATGTCTCATCCATCTTAACTCAGTGGCTCATAAGCCAATCAGATAATTATGGGTTTAATGGGTGGAACGACGCTACATTATAATAAATGGGCTTGGGTTGGCAGTACCACATTGATTAATCCTGTAACCTAGCTTAGATTCCATCCCAATTTTCTATACTAAATTTTGTTGTCTGTTCTTAATTTTGTACAACAATAAAATCAGATACATAGGTAAAACCTGTTTACATCAAACTGAAACTATTTTCAATCGATCGCTGCATTAATGGGCAATTAAATGACCGTTAAATTAACTCAATGTTAGTATTGGCATAGGTTTAGGACATTGAACTTGCCACGTTCGCTGAAGCATTCGCGCGTGCAACAAAGTACTTTTGTAATGTTATCGTTAATTTGTCATCAAGCTAATATTGTCCTGGGGTCACGGTTGGCTGGTCATACTAATCATAGGTTGACAATTAAAGGATTTTCAAAGGATTTATACATAACAACTTAATTCAAGAACTACAAGTGATGGATTATGTAAACAACATACCGTGATGTACTCCTTAGGTTAACATATTAAAGTTGATATCCAACCAATTAACTTTTCGCGTGCATTGTACTTCATTACAATATGAAAAAATCTTCTTACTTTATTTCAAGGAAGATATTCCTCTTCAATTTAGTACTTCATTCTCTAGTATTATAAAACTTGAACGTTTATTTATTGCACTAATTAGGTCAATGGATATTAGATACACGAGTAGATATGATTGGCTGGGCTATTGCAGACATTTTATAAATAGGTCAGTTGTATAATCGTGATACAATATTACATTTCCTTTTCATACTACATTGAGCTCTAGTTATACAAGATTTAGTTAGGTATATTCAGAACATAATGTACCTACTCAAGATAATTTTGTAAGACGCTTATTTAAGTTTTTCATATTATTTTTGTAACAATTCCTAAAAAGCTCATTCTATGTACCTAAAGGTTAACATCGTTAACGTGAGTGTAAGTGACATGTAAAAGAACTCATGTTTTTGTATAAAGATGGAGTAAAAAATATTATTATAAATAAATAAATGCTTACACACTCATACCTCCGCACTAGGATTCCCAGTGTCGTGGGTGGCATGGACGACACACAAATACCATATCAGCACCACTAACACCCATGACCCGAAAAAAAATATTTATCTGTCATTATAACATAACTATCTGGCCGGGAAACAAACCCGGGACCTCTAGCTTCGTAGGCAGGGTCACTACTAACTAGGCTACGGGGAGGTTTACTGTATTGTTCACTATCTAATGTATTGGGGCAGCCAGTAACTATACCTAACTTAAAACGGGTAGGATGATATACATATCTATAACTGAATATGCATACATAGAAGCGATTGCGTATGTCAAAAATAATGTACCTCCCCATTTGTGAAAGTAAACGCTCGGTCAAAGACACGTAGTGAAATAACAAATAGTTCCTGGACGCGTGCCAGGTGATTATTCAAAATATTTTACCTTGGGCGTTCATTTAAATGGCTTGCCACTCGTGATCAAAGTTACTCTTGAAGATGCTAAACCATATTGGATATTTTTACGTGCGCTCTTTTTTGTTAATGATGTAAATATGAGATTAGATCCTTACAATACAACAAGAAATAAATTACAGTACATATCAAGAAATGTGTACAGAAAAAATACAAAAATATAGGATTTCAATGTAATCTATTTCATTGATGTAAAGTCCAGATTTTTTTTGCTGCAGTGTAGAGACAATATTCGGTCCACGAGGGACTCTAAAGCTTTCCACAATAAATTACCATTTAGATTTACAACCCACTACAAAGGGAAAAGGGCTCCCCAAGGAACATTTTATCGGACCAAGCTTTTGCCAATCTTTTTAGATTTAATTAAAACTACCTTAGTATTAACAGTTCCTAGAGATGACGAAGATAGCACGACGCCCATACTCGGATGTATGAAACAATCTATTAGAAATTGCGATACAATTATTCAAAGTAATTTATTCAAGACAAATAAGTATCTGCTCATGTTTAAACATCCATCTGTACCGTACATGTCTGTACTGTGTAGTTGTGTACTAGCAGTACAATCCGCAGTCAAGGCGAGCCTAGTTTAATGGCTGCTTGTAAACATAATTGCTAACGACGATCTCAGTCTATAACATAATCTAAATGTGCAAGCTCTCGGTCGTTATGAGGTCGGCGTAGATTGTGTTAACTAAATATTATTATTATTATACACGTCGCGTAATATGCATGGCGTAAGATAAAGCTGGGCTCCATATGTGATCCTGTGGCGTTCCCACGACGTTCCGCCCCTCACCCCCTCAGCGATACACCATGTGGCATCGACCACTGTAGTTAGACCTATTCTTCTCTGCGCACTCTAAATTTAGTACCGAAATAAAAAGAACAATACACAGTCACGGAGATCTATTTCGTTTGGTGGGCCGTGCCTCCCGGGTCTTCACGATGTTCGTTCACGCCTAGGGCTTCAGCGGCGGGCTGACGTTAATTGATCGACGCGTGATTGATTAATAAAATATTTAGGACGAAAACAGACTAGGATTGAAAAAGCCGAACCCCTTTTTAAAAATTAACCGTGAAATGTTTTAATATGCTCCGGTTGCAATGTTAGAGATCCAATCAATATGAATATATAATTATTATGCGAGTTTATCGTTTTCTTTCGGCAATTTGTTGGTGATGCTCCTCTTATTAGTGGTAATCATGAACAGTAATAACCCCTATCAGCTGACTCGTATGCTTATAACTGATTACATAAGAAAATAGACGTATGAATAAAAAATGTTGTAGGTAGATACGTATTTCAAGAAAATAGATTACATAGCTATTGAGAACGATTTTTTAAATAATTTAATATTTAATTTTTTCGCGGAGGAAACTGAGAATTATTTTCGGAGGAATCTGA
>DWKA01002213.1:0-10995 GCA_018249155.1 Panoquina ocola ocola
ATCAAATATATAACAAAACTGGATGGACGACATGAAATGAATACAACAAAAGTCTAATAACTTACTAAATTAAGTTAAAAATTTCCTATAATTGTTGAGTAGTTTGACACGTATTGCACATTTCATCCAAATAATTATTTGAGTGTGGCAATTGCACGTAAAGGACTATTTGTTTGAGTCCTGAATTCCCTAAACAAATTACTCATTGATCTCAAAATATCATCACATAAGACCATTTGGAAAGGCTTTATCGATTCCCCGAAAATATTCCTTCTAATGGTTATTGGTCCTTCGAGCTATGTAATTGTAATATTGCTACACCAATCGTCTAAAATTAAATCTGAGAGTTAAAATTTAAAAGTCAATGCGGTAAGGCATTATACGCATTTACATTATACATATTTTTATTCTCAGGATCAATTTCAATATTGGTCAATTAATAAGGATGAGTGTGAAATTTCTGCACAGAGGAATATTTCATAAGGTTTTAAATGTGACGTCTCACTGAATACTTATAGAAATGATGATTTATTCACGATGTTATGTATCAATCACTAATTCACGTATGCTCGTTTTCTCGTCGCCAAATCCACAGCCCAAAGCTATTCAGTGAGTTTTATCCAAGATAGAAATACGCATATTAATTACTCTCTATGTGTGTGAACTATATGTTTATATGTGTATGTAGGTGTAACGAAGAGCTAAATGTTATAGATAAGGGCCTCGGTGCAATAATTGCGCAAACAATGATCTTCTAAAATCCTTCCGACGCGTAACTCCGTGTCGCTAGAACGGTACGTAAGAACGATACGAATTTTATCTGTACGTGACAGAACTGACTTAAATCATTCTAAATTATTCGCGTAATTGTATCGATTTAAATGTAATGCGAATTCTATGAAAAAATCAGTCCAGTCGAACGTATATGTAGGTGTAAATAGACAATAAAGTGTTAGATGTGTCTTGAATTTGTACTACATGTTTATCCTTTTGTGTACAGAAATCTAATTGTACGTATAGTTTGGTATTACAAATGTGTATGGGGCGTAGTGTAGGTTTAAGAAATGTTTTGCTCTTCTCAATCGAATCGTTATTTTGTGGCATTATTTACATGGATATCAAATATTTTTGTCACGTCAATGTTTGTACGCACCACGTGACGTGTTTTAATCACTTTGTAATGGTGCACTCCGCCAGTACGGACATTTCCATTCTTCATATATTATCTTATTGTTGTGTACATAGTTATATTTTAGTCGAGTTTATGTACTGATCTCCATAATGTGAATACACTGGACAGGTTGTTTTTAGGTGATTTGTTGACAGTTTTAATATATTGTGAGACTCAATAATGGGCGTGTCATGGACATTGAAAACAGAATTATTATTAGTTATTAAGATATAACGTTATCTTCTCGGTTCAAGTTTCGAGAGATTTTTTGTGAATGCAGAACCATCAAAAAATTTCCTTTTTTTTATTCTGTTCTAAAAACAACCTGTTCAGTACACTTACATTATAGAAATCAGTGATTTTATGTCAATGGATATAAGTGTTAGTGCGATTTGAATCATGCGGTTTAATAAATAGCAGTTTTGTGTCTTCCTAATGCATATTTTTCCTTATAGAATCCTAACTCGATGTCAAGCTCTTTAAAGACTTCCTTATGTATTTATTTTATGTCGAAGACGGTTAGATATTCAATTTTCCTGTTGGGTGTATTTTTATACCAGTACTTTTACCTCAAAGAAATTCGACGTTTGCAAGAGCGTATACTTTGATACAAAACAAACTGACGTCATTCAAATCGTACTACAAAACAAACCAAATGCTCTTCTTTATTAAGCAATTGATGTTATTGAGCCTAGTCTTCGTTGAGGTCCAACAATGGACGACCATTGTACAACCTATAATGCAATCAAACTAAGAATAGCTAAGTCAATGACCTCAGTTCCTTGAAACTTTTCAATAATCACCTTATCTTATAGGATTAAGACGGAGGCTATGACGTCACAACATGGTGCGAGGTCATTCCAGTTCAGAGTTTGATAGCACTATAGTGTGAGGTATTCTTATAGTAATCGGGGACACTGGGGCAATACGGAACACATTGCTCTAATGTAAAATAAAATGGATGTCTATGATTAATTATATTGGTGTTATTTTTGTTAAACATAAACTGTCCCTTAAGTCCCGTCAGTATAGCAGTGACCTACATTTTGAAGGCAATCTGTCAGTAGACCTTCCAATACTGATGGATAAACGAAATTAATTTTGTTGTGATTTCTCCCTTCTTCTTCCAATCTGCTCGATGTTGTAATTATTTGTAACTTATATTAGAATTATTTATCATTATAAAAAATAAAGTTTATTTTGTTATTAACTAGTGCAATTATTTTTGAAATAATGTAGACATGTTGTTCAATAGAGCAGACGACAGACGAAGGAATCAACTATTCGAAATGGATGTACTAAAAGAGCTTCAATCTATTCATTAATTTTTAGATTATTTTGCAACTGCTGACTTCGTTAAAGATATTTATACTTAATAATGAAATAATCGAAGTCAGTCTCTCATATTGAATAGTACAGCGAATTTTGTTTTCTTTTTGAAAACTCAAGTCTGCGAACTTGCAATTAACTATAACTATTTGGTAAGATTAACTTTGTAATGAGTCAAAAATATAAAGAAAATATGAGTTTAAAATAGGTCTTAAAAATGTGGTAAACATCCAAGGAGTGACTTGAATGGTCTGAATTCTTACGTACCTACTGTCTGTCGTCTGCACGAAATCTTAAACTTCATAACATATTCAATAAATATAATATTTTGTAGTGGTATTTCCATTTTCACTGGTAACTTAATTAGGTATTTAATAATAATATACATATATACCTAAACATGGATCATTGTAAGGAATATTTTGTACTAGACACGTAAATATTATGTTGTATAACACAATGTGATTCTCTGTGATAAAATAATTGATATTTATTAACATGATTTTTATTCATAATGCGAGAAGTAATCCCCAACTTCCCCAATCCCTGTTCCATTACCTATACCTAATAATCTGATTTATAAAATTAATCCGCTGTATCAAAGGAGGAAAACGTTTGACAACACCAAAAAAACCATGCGGTAGGTATATGCCAAAAAGCGATCATGAGCAATCTGGATTGCTCATCATCCCCACTGGTGGGGAGCTGCCTCCACCTGGAATTCGTCTTCCCGTAAGAACCTACTTATACGTAGCTGATAGCAGAAAAATCTGTCTTTAACCGGTTAGGATTTTAATAAAGAGTAGCCATAGGCGTACTGTCTACTACTGTCTAGAAGCATTAATTATTTGAACCAGGGGGATACACTATTTTGTCCGAGGAAAGGATGTATTCTAAATTAGAACTTTAAGAGCTCCTTCACACAAAGCTGCAAGCGTTGCGGTTACCATACTAAAAAGTTACGAGATTATGATAGGAAACGCGCGGCTATCGCTCTGCAGCCCGTCGTTTGTGATTGCAACCTAATGTGAAGGCGCTGTTATGGAAAAAAGTAGGTGCTTTCCCGTAAGACAAACGAGGAAAGGGGGTGGGACACCTGCCTTACCTATGGCCCTGTTACTGCTGACAGAAGAAAGGGCGTACTCTGCTTCTGATAAAAGGGACGGAGAGCCAATCATAATTTTTAATCCAAGAGGAAGCAATTCGTTATTTATCACTTATGGAGGGTAAATAAGACCCTTAGACCTTATGCGGACAAAATATCTACACGTATACTGGAAGACACTCAGTTTCCAGGGGGGTTCCCCATTTGCTTGTGGCATCGTAGTTGTTTATTTCTCCAAATCGAAAACCTTTTTTATAGGAAGATATTTTTCTCATACCCACGTAGGTAGGTACTATGTAACAAGGATCATAGTTGGACATTATTGAAGTTAGAAAAAGGTAAGTAGGTTCCGGTCCTTGAAATCTAAAAATAACTACCTAGGTATCTAAAGGTACCTATTTTTTATTTGTCTTTCTTAGGTAGTTTAGTTACTTATCATTATGATCTTTTTATGAAGGCTGGCCTTGCCTGCGGACTGCGGAACGCCTTGTCGCATCCCGATTTCCGGAAGAGGTCTTGAAGAGTCTTTTTTTTCTAAGTATATTTTTTTCTATTCTTTGTGGGCATCGTACCTTATAGCTATCGATGACGACTTTTTGATGGCAGTTACTCTAAATTGCTAATCATAATTATTGTATTATACCTAAAGCTTTCTCGATAACATAGGTTCAAAATAAGATATAATAAATTTGAATTGGATTTTATACCTCATAGACCAAATATCTACCCCTATTGAAGTTATTTTGTTTATTTCTTTTAAAAACTCAAAATTATTTTATTTTACAGACCTGTCATTAATAAAAAATAAAGAAAAAAAGTTACATTGCCTAGCACAAAATCCAAGCAAGCTAACTTCAAGTCGAGCAGCTGTTCATGGCGTCGTCGCCATTGTTGTTTTCTGTCTTGCTCACTCCCCGCTTCCTCCCCCTTCCGTCGCTCGCCAGTCTCGCTCGATTCGCGTGGTGCGTGGACGTGAGCACGCCGCTCGGGTATAATTTATCACGGTGTCATCCTTTGTCCCGGATTAGTTTGAAACTGGATTTAAAGTGACCCGCGGCGTCGTTGACGGGCAGGAACATTTTGTAAATACGTAGAATAACTGGTGTAACTGACGGTGGATCCCGTTCCGTGTAGTGTGCATTGAGTGATTCCCGCATAGTCGTTCGAGCATGAATAATAAAGAGGTAGCCGGTGATAGCGTCGCGTGTCCACCGGGAGGCGAGGGCTGGTGATCGCGGCAGGGTGCGGAGGCCGGGGGTTCGGCGGGTGATGAGTCTGCGGTGACGGCGGCCGCGGAGCGGTTGGATGGCGGCTGTAAGCGGCCCCGCGCGGCACTCTCGCGTCTCCATGAGTGTGTCCATGTCGCTGATGCAGGGCGGTACGCAGAGCGCGCCGCAGGGCGCCATCCTGGCGGCAGCGGCGCCCTACTACCAGACGCCGGCCATCCCAACGGACGTGCAGCCAGATCGCCCCATAGGCTACGGCGCCTTCGGTGTCGTATGGTGAGTACATTCAACCTAAATCTACCCAGACAAGCCCATGTTACTCAATACTCGGATACGGACTCGTAGCATTGCTCTAAAAAGTTATAAAATTAACGGTAACTTTATAAAACGTGAGTCACGAAAGTTGAAGAGTAACTTGAGATTGTATGTTCAAACGTCACGTGGAAACGTTAGGTAAATAAAAGTAGGCATTACGTGATTATTTTATAAAAAAACAATTCTTTATTTAGGTGTAGGTGTTGGTTTGATCATACTTACCTCTATGTTAATTATTTCTGACTAAAATTTTACTGTTGAAAACACAAAAGAAACTTGTTTAACCATGAACTATAAACAATAAAACAGTGAACAACTAAAAGAAAGTTTATTTAGAGTAGCCTTAAGTACCTACCTAAGTATTACAAGTGATATTTCCTTTCTTAATAATCAACAATCCTGTGTTTATAGTCAACACTCAAGACTTAATGAACAATTAGTAGGTATTGTTTAAATTTTGTTATCTCAAGAACTGTGAAGCTGTAATTTTAGTAAAAGCGACTGAAATTGATTCATACTAACTATTTATCTATCAATGTAGGAAAGCCATCTTCTGGCTACCATCAAGAATGTAGGTGCAAAAGAAGAATTTTAGTGGGATACCTAACTATCTAAAAATTCATTACTAATTAATGAATGTGAATATTTTGCCTAGGTACCTATTTCACTTTGTTTTGCTGTATGAGGAAAAGTAAAGCAAGGCTAAACCACTCATTAAAGCTTATTCAGTTAAATAGATAATTAATTAATTTAATTAACAATTGCATTTGCAATGCCTCAAGTGAAAGTGTCTATTAGTTACCTACCTAGTATAAGTTCTCACAAGTCAACTTGGTGAAATCAAATTTATTTAACATTATAATTATTATGTTAGGTGCCTTATACCTACATGTTTGTTTTAAAATATTACATATTTCAAGTCACTTAAAATATTCATTTTTGTTCCTGTTGTATAGATGCTTACTTACTTACTAATATTTTTTTTATCGCCATTTGAGTTTCATTAGGTGCTTTTTTGACCTCAACATACCTAATTATCAATTTCTTTTACTTAATATTATTTTTAAAATTAGACACAACTAACCTCTAGTGTGAGGTTATATTTGAAAAATCCTACCATTACCATAGAGAGATACTTTTTTGTGTACCTACTTACCTAGTTAGTTTTTGTTAATTTAAGGTTTGTTATTAATAAAACAAGTTATTGTGAACACCTTACATAATAATATAATTATAAATCTAAACTTGACTGATAACATTATAATTAAAACCCAATCTATCATCTGTTTGATGTTATGATATTATGATCATGAAATATGATGACCTTGAGAATTTTCCTTTACTTTTTTCTTATACCTAATTTACATTCATACTAGTTCAATACATTCTTTAAAATTTAACCTCAAATCACTAAAATTAGTGAAGTTATAGTTTAAATAACTGAATAAGTGAGTTTTTTAGTGCATACAATTTCAAAACTTACAGTAACCTTCACAAGTGAGGAGTTCCAACATTTCCAATGCCTGGATCTAACCCTGAGTGTAGTGTCAGGTCATACTTGTCATGAACACGTCATTGTATTGTCATTGAAACTAAGGCCATGTGTCAAATTTCAAGTTCATTATGATAAAGCAACAAACATGTTGACAGACTAACAAACATTGAAAGTTATCTATAGGTAAAAGCTTTTTACAAGGACTTAATTATGTTTATTGCGTCTTCGACTGTATCGTCTTGATTACGCCCTTGTTTTACTCGTACATAGGGGAGATAAAAATGTGCTGAGGATTTTCTTTCGCCATTTCTTCTTTATGATAAAGTAAATTTTGAAATGGCGGTAAAATAAAAAAGTTACATGCATAATTGTCTGTGATACATGTATAATTTTGATTTTGGAAAGTTATTCAGTTGGTCAAATAGATTGAAATTATCATTTCAATCCTTTATCTTTTTGGGAACGAAATTAAACTATGATGGGTAGGTGTTTATATTGTGGATGTTCGTAAACAACGCAGCTTGAAATTGTTCTTCATGCCTTAATAACCTTTCTGGCATAAGCATAATAGATGCATTGCCTTCTCTTTTTTTACTTCAGGTAGGTAAGATACTAAAGCATCTATTGAATAAAACATTGAATATAACAATATTTTTGAAGCTACCTGTCTTCGCGATGGCATGGGCGTGCCTTCGGGAATATGTTAGAATCAGTTTAGGTTACGCAACAAGCATAGTTACTATAATCTGTACATAAAGTTACGTCGCGATAACTAACATAGATTTGCTCTTAAGAGATTTCGTAATAACTCTGGATAAAGATCAAATACTTAATAAATCACGCCTGTTCGACGTAAGATGCCTGAGATAATTCTAACATTAGTGTACCTAGCTAATTATTGCTCATTTACAAGTTCTCAGTTCAGGATCAATTTTAACAGCAAAAGTAATTAGAAACTTGTTCCTAAACTTTCAACAACATTTTTGAAACGAAAGAAAAGTAATTGACCATCCTTTGTGGCTATACGTTAACTGGTCTACAAACTCCATTTAACCTCACGTGAACTGAACTATGTACCTGTTCGTTTAACTGTACCATCGCTCGGACAGTTGTCCTTTAGCGGAGTCGATCCAAAATGAATGAACCCGTTATTTCGGTATCTGCTCGACACGACCTCACCGCGACTCGATAAGTAAAGCGTTGTACTCGAGCAATTATACTGGTTTCCACCTCTGCTGTCGATATTTCGAGCGCTCTTTTACAACCGACGAACGGGGTTTCGAGCTCCTCGTTAAAACTTGAGAGAAAGCCCCACTTCCATTACAAAAACATTTTTATTTAATTTCAACAGCTATTAATTGGTTTTATTCTCGAGTAGTTACTTTAATGTACATGTTGTTATTTCAGCAACGAATATTGGTATATCGCACGCGTGGAGCGCGATGCTTTGGCAAAAGTTTGCAACATGTGCTCCGAAGTTACGCTCCTCGGTATTTCTGATCTACAATAACTAGTGCCCTCTGTAAACACATGGTGTTTTCGCCGGTCTGCAGGGCGTTTTCGATCCTGAGCTACAGACCTAAGACCGGTTTTCAATAATGATGTATCAGCGAACCGATGCACGTTGCGTCCCCGGTGCTTCGGAGGAATTTATGCTTTATTGCTTCAGATATGGTTCGGTTTTGTCTCGCTGCGCCCCGTTTCGTCCTTTTATTATAGACTCGTGCAGCGCTTGCGTGGACGTTATTTATCGAGAAGGGACCTCCGATGCTGGTTTTAGGGTTGTTTTTCGGGTGTAGCGTTTGGAGTAGTGCGGCGGTCGAGGGTTGTCGGGAACGGGTGGTTGCTTTGTGTGGAGTCGTCGTGCGTAGGTAGAGCCCTCATGCCGGTCGGCGCGTCGATTGTGTGTGAACGACCGCGACGAGGGGAGGCGCCCGATTATTCCGAGACCGATCGCCGGTCGAGGGCCCTAAAACCCGGGCCCAGTCCTGCCGCTCTTACGTCCCTTGAATGCAAATAAGGTCGCGCTTAGCATTTTAAGATATTTTTGTCTTCGTTTCCAAATCTAATTCGAGACCGGTTTGGTTCTTTACCTGCTTTTTGATCATCTATTATAGGTTGGTTGAACACTATTCGCATGTGAGGTGGTTTGGCTATTAATTTACAGTATTATATCGCAGCTCCGATCAGCTGTCGCGGTCTCGTCCCGCTACGTAGAAAGCAGTAAGCAACGCGTGCCGCCGAAGTCTACGCACAATAACTAACGCATAATAGAAATCGTTATTACCAGTCCGTAGTACCTACTATTTAGCTACACTATTTAAGCAGTATACAATTTTGACAATTTCATATTTCCGAATAGACCTGACTATAGGGTAGTAGATAATCACAAAAATATTGCTAAGTTTCACTTTCAAAGTAGTCACTTTCGTATAAATTTAAATAAAATATAATGTGGCTACATGCAATTAGGGATGGAAAAACCGATAAGAGGAAAACCAACTGTAAAAGTAATTTTAATGTAGTTTTCTAAACAGCAAGTGGATTATGGCTTTGTCTATCATACAGAGAAAAAAATAGCCTCATCAAAAGCACATACAAGTTTGTAAACTGTCTGGTCTTATCGATATTTGATAATTTGTGGGAATGAAATAGGCAATACATAATAGGTACATAGTTTGAAAAGATGTAGAAAGGGAAATTTAGATGCGCAGAACTAGTTTTATCTAAAAACTTAAAATCCAAAAAATGACTTCTGTCATCTAACTGTCTCTTTCTATTTCTTGCCAAGTATCGTGAGCACCACTATAAGTAATTATGTAAAGATCAGTGGTCCGATATAATTTATGCTAACGTCACGTGTGAAGCCAATGATACCGTTCAAGTGTAGAGCACTTTCTCAGGTATCAAGGACTCAGAGCTTCTTAGTATTAAACGCTTCTTTGTGTACGAAGCACAAGAACTACCTTATGACACCTGTTTATTTAATTATTTATTGCCTTTAATAATACTAATACTGTACACTACACTTTAATATCTAAGGCTACAGTATAGTATATTCTATAGTCTAACTCCAAGTGTTTCAATTACGTTGACAAAACGAAACAAAATTCTAACCTAACCTCACCTATTGACAAAATCTCCAATCACTTAGTTACGAACCTTAATACAAGTTTTTCGAGGTAGCAATTAGAGGCAGGGCGGGGTCTAAGGGCGCGTCCTCATGGTGGCTCCTAAACACGATCAATCAGGCCGCACCCTTGCCGCAATTAATTTCATCGGAGTCTGGAGCCGGCACGCAGCGCCCAGCCGCGTATGATCGATACGACCGATCCTCACATGTGGCTATGTGGCTGTGGCTGTGTGGCTGTGTGGCTAATAGGATACATAAACGGCTTCACTCCGCTAGTTATTGCTACTCTCGATCATTTCTCAACAACGTGTACAAGTAACTGGAAATTGATTATTATGGCCGTCAGTAAATTTTCGATAGTTTCTCTTTTTTATTGTTGTTAGCTTTTATTTAGTCTCGTCGTTTCGGTGTGTAATTAAAGGTTTTTCAGCTGAATTTTCTGTCAAAAGTAGGAATTAAAGAACGTATCACAAGCACATTCACAGTTATGTGCTTATCCGAAAAGTAGATTGATGGACCCTTCGTTAGTTTAAAAACGGATTGAATTTTGATTGAAATGAAATTGAGACATAGTGGATTATTCTAGTTGATCCAGTGCAGGCGACACCAAAACTAATATACACAGAAAAATAAATTTATACAGTCACTTGCGTGGGATTACAAACGAATTTAACACTTTGAGCCAAGAAATGACTCGAGCAATTTAACTTGTACGTTCATCAAGTCATTAAACTATTGCTTAGTTGTTGTTCAAAGAAAGCGGCCAAAATTCATATCGTAATACAGAGTTTGATACTACTAAACTCCACAAATTCGTCATCATTACAACCCATAGTTGTCCATCTGAGCTCGGGTTTCCTCTCACTATGAAAGGTGTACAGGCCACATGGTGGATCACGCTGACCAAGTGCGGATTGGCTGACTTGGGACATCTTTGAGAACATTATGGGAAAACTCGGGTGTGCCGGTTTCCTTACGATGTTTCTATCGAAGCACTTGCAATACGCACATAAGTTATAGAAAGTTAGAGGAGCATGCAAGGTTTGAACTCAGGGTTTGAACCTCGCGTTCAAGAGGCCAATATTCAAACCACTAGGTTAGCTCTGCTTACAATTTTTGGTCACTCGCCAAAAATTATAAGAAGAGTAAGATATTTGTTATTTATTTAGGAGCACAAATAATACGACCAAAATGGATGCATGACTGATTGATGACATTTAT
>DWKA01002214.1:0-10994 GCA_018249155.1 Panoquina ocola ocola
ATCGGACCAGTAGTTCCTGAGATTAGCGCGTTCAATCAAACAAACTCTTCAGCTTTATAATATTAGTATAGATATTCTGGCAACAATAAGACAACTTCTATTGTCTTGTATACTGTATAGTCGTAACGCACAATGATAGCAAGGGTTTATTTACCGTAGCAAGGCCTGTGAGCAAAATGGGATTATTTGCAAGGCCATACGGCTTCCCGAGTCTGCCTGGCGACTGCCGTGCTATACTTGACCTACTACGCTCAATACAAATGCCATCCGTAGCTAATATCCAATAATGCAGTAATAAATTACATGTTAAACTTGATATATGATATATGTTGGACTAGCGGCTCGTTGTAGCTGCAGCTGAGGCACAGGGATAGACAAATACTAACGATACTTATGTGGTTGTAAGTAAAATGTAGCCTATATAGCCTCCAGCCTCCCAATTATCTTCATACAAAAAATACATGTATGTATATAACGATTTTACGTTGTACCGTGAAATACAGACAAACAAACAAACATACAAGACAGTCTTTACCATTCATAATTGATTATAGATAAGCTTTCAAATTTTCTTTATCTAAAAATCGCTGCCTGGGATATTATATTTGGCGGAAATATATTTTTTATTTCATTCAACTTTCACCTCCTTTTTTAGCCCTTTAGCCCTTTACAGGAATTTCTAACAGGCCTTTTCTTATTGTATTCAGTAGGAAATATTAAATGCTATTAGGTTTTCAGTAGGTATACTCAATGATTTTAGGTTCAGTGGTTTAAACTATGCGTTTTAATTTACGAACATCAATTAATTATTAGTCGCTAAGCCGGTGAAGTAAGATTGATGTGTATTGTGTACCTTGACAACTATCTCAACGTTGGTAAGTGGCTATTTAGGCCATGGTAATAAGTGCACTAACTTATTTAGCTTATTGGGGTTCAACCAACCATCCCTCAAGCAGTTTACGGAATAATGACTAACTTAATAAGATACAATATTTCGTTTTGTAAAGTGTATCATAAGGCGTAAGATTATAAGTGTAGGTACCAATTATGGGCTGTTTTTTTATTTCAAAAATCTACAAATTCATGATAAAACAAAGAACCTGTGGCCCATGTACTTAAACTATAAAAAAAACAATGCAAAATCAGCTACAAAATCATGGGCAACGTTATAGATATCTATGCAGTTTTGTACGATTTTTTAAAACTTAATGCATTGCGACTTTGGTATTCTGTTATCGTAAACATATTAAATGTTATATGTCATAACAATACGAAGAATACATAACATAAATACCTACTATTTCCTTATTCATAAGGCCTTGTTCTTACGTTACAATTATAATCCATCCGTAGGGACTGGTGATGTGAATGCCAATGATGTTTATAAATAATTTATCGATAAAACTGATATTCCTGTCACAGTATCTTAGCTGCAACCATTTATATTACTATAATTTAAACGTAATTTAAATTTTGATTGCAAAAACAATACTGTATAGTTGTATACTATGCAATTTTTTCATTACTGTGATTAAACAGATCCAATTTATACTACGTCACATGACTTCTGTAATTTTAAAAATCTGCAACCAATTTTGAATAAAATCATTTAAAGTCTAATACGAAATGTTTCATTCGAGATGCTCAATTTTTATACATTTTTAATCAAATCTCAAAGTTATGGAATATTTCACATCAGAATTAGCTGGAGTGGCGTGCAAGAAACAGAGCATAGGGTCAATCAGTACCGCTTATGAAGTCGCAACTAGCAACATCCTTTTCTAGAAATTCATCCAATCATACGAGTAACTCGGTAAGATTTCCAAGGCCGTCCAATTATAGTGCAGATCTATGAATACGAGAAACATTGTTTGTGTAATGTGCCTCTAATTATACCCAGGCTAACATTTCGTCGTCCGCCACTGTCGGCTCGCTGGTTGTCATAATCCATTCTCGATGACATTGGTGCTATTCTCACGCCTTCACTATTTCACACACGAGACATGTAGTACCAAATGTTTGTAATGTAACGTTCAAATTAATCAAAATATAATATGTTCTATACTGCAATAGTAATGTTAAATAAATAATATTTTATTGCGACTGAGCATGCCATAACTTTGATTAGATGCTATGACTTGCCAACGATACGTCAGTTTGTATTTGAGAAACCCTTTATTAGATTGATTAATTGATGCAAGTACTAAAAAATATTTGGCCCTGATTACTGAACTCTCTTTTGTGTAAATGCTGTGTAACAAGGATTTTAATTCGTCTCCGTTCCTCATTCTATAACTATAGTTGAGTTATTAGAAGTCAAGTAACGGAACGTTAGCGAGAATTAACGACAATTAACTAGCGAAGGCTAAACTAGAGAATCATGTCTTCAACTGTATCGTGTCATGAATAACTTTTCTATTGTTTAAATCTTATCGCGTTTTATTTCATATAGACTTGAGAATTAATAAGCATTCACTATCAAGAACTTGAATCCCGCACCGATTGACATAATAATTATGTAATTTTACCGTGAATCGCCAATAAGTTACTAAAATAAAGGTCCAATAAAAGTAAGAGAAATGAAAATAAAACAAAGCCATAACTACTCCAAAGCTGTAATAAACGCAAAATAAACACATTATGCATAGAACAATCAACATATAGACATCCATCACAATAATTATATAAAATTAAATCTAAAATAATAAAATAGAATAACTACTTTATACGATAAACAAACATAACTAAACATGACATATAAATACACAAAGTAATTGCAAATAAAATAAGACATAAAATAATGAAATAAACATCCATTAATAAAAAAAGATAAAAATACAATTTTATTGAGGCCTTGATACGAGACATTCAGATACAATTCAATTTTTAATTACATTTGGATTTAAACTTTATGTATTCCTAATCAAAAGATCTACATAATTCATCGAGTAACTAATGTCTCATACCACATCTTAAACACACATAATCAAATAATTTTAAGAAAGCAGGTAAATAATAGAAAATAGAGAAACTATGCAGTTCAAAGCACTTTAGTTGGAACAGTTCACGGAACCGGAATCGTGTCGTTGAGTTGATCGGCGAACGTCGTGCCACGACCCGGCGTGTCGTACCAGATAGTGCATTTACAGTGTCAACTTTGCCATAACGCAAACTTGTAGTTTTCTTTGCAAACGCACTCCTGGCACGAACCCCGGGACGCATACCGTCGATATCGATATCTCGTGGGACGCCGAGCATCACTAAACCGTCTTTCAATTCACAACGGAGCGTCTTTGCCGTATCACTAGAGTCCCGAAGGTGAGTCGTAATCAATGTAATGAGGTATAAGCATCGGTTAGTATGATGTAATTAGTTTCAATGCTCATGTCTACTTGGTATGTGAGTCGCATTCAATTAATTATTCAAATGACACGCCTGTCAAATCATAACACGCCATGTTTGATTGTATTTTCATGTGCACTGAATATCGATACAATCAAGAAATCACGGCATTCATTAAAAGACTGAAATCGAATCATTATGTATGATTGAATTCGCGTATGCCTAATTTGTTTTACCTTTAATATTATTATCAGACAGATGTAAATTTTTATGTGCTCAAAAGCCTTAAAAGCACGTTGGAAGTGGATTCGAAAGGCGTATGTAAAGTATCCAAAGAAAGTGCGGGAGAAAGTGATGTCGCTGGGTAATAAAAGTTGACACTACATTTTGTAAATTAAGTAGGTATAAAATTATCATTGAGTTTACGAATGAAAAAACCACTACCTTATTCAATCGCATGATTTAAAATTTTAACATTTTGTAAAATGTGAAATATAATTGCGTTTATATAAAAAATCTCATTTCTCATTTTGAAGTAAATTGTTAAGTCAGACTTATGTCTTGTTTCTATATTTTGTAAAAAAGATACCTTCTATATTGTATATTTGTGTTCGACGCAGAATATTTTTAATATTTTTCGTATAGTTACAATATTTTTTTTACTTTCATATAACCGTTATAGAAGAGACATAATCTACAATATTTAGTTATAGAAATAGATTATTAGAGGTTTAGGATTAAAAAAAAAACTTTTATTTATAACTTAGTTACAAAAATGTTGTTAAAATGTTGAAATACTAAGCTAATGGCAAATATTTATTTTCTCGCTTTATTATACGCCATAAAAACAAAGTAATTTGTTTCCTTCATTACATAATATTGACTCAAGTGGTCACAAAACAAGAGTCATCACAGACTGACACGTGTTAATGAGTCACGTGATAATCACGTTTAGAATTAAAGATTTCCATTTAATTCCGACTAAAAATAATCAAGTCCAACAAGTATGACATTTATATCATACTAATAAATTGAATAGTGTTGCGTCACAATTCAGAATTTCTACGTCCATATAAATTATGCATTTATTTATATGACATGTAGACTATTACTATTAGATACACAACGTGATATATTTATTTCAAACGCAGTATATGAGCAGGTGTCTAACTATAAGTTAAACCCGTGATTGAATGCAACAACGGCACAGATCAAAGAGCTTTATAGTGTCATATTTCAAAGAATTGCAACACTGCAATGTAATTAATTGTGTCTTGCAATGAAAATATATTCATATACATAATCTATTTACCTTGCAACAGTTGCAAGTTATATTGGCGGTGGTAATAAAATTCTTTGAGTATTTTATGCTAATGAGCATAATGGTAGTGTTCGGTGAAGGCCACGGGAGATTTTACGGTAATACGAGTACACCATGAAGGGAGCAATGAACCCATGAAAGCAACTAATGTTTGGAAGACGGTTCGCGTTGACATTAATAACAAATTGAGACTTGTTAATTCTCCGCCTCATCGTAACTAAGTTTACTTTTTTTAAAATTTAATTACAAAATTCCGCGCAAGAACACCCAAAATTTTAATAAACAGTAGGTAGGTACATACTCATAAAATAGAAAAGGTCAATGATACTGCATGTAATTATCACTTTAAACTCTTTAAAGCGATCTAATTTTTAAAACTAATTGTTCCGACAAATTATGGAGCTCATTTGATTGATTGAGTGCTACATAAAGTCGTAAATACGCGTAAATAGTTGACTAACAAGCGGTTGAAACGGCTAATTTATGCGTCCGAAAGGAATGAATTTATATAAGCACTTTGGTATTACACGCAAGACTTGACGTTACGCATACAAAATATATTACAATACGTATCGTAAAGTGAAAGTAAGTGCAAGTCACACTTTCGTGCGTCCCTACGTATTCGGTTGATCGTCAGTTTTGGCGCTATTTTCTAATAATTGATTGATTAACCATTTCCTATTTGGGCAGCAACCCGTAATGATGTTTGCGGTATTATAAGAGCGTCACACTCAGCATATTATTATTTCATCATCATATTTCTTGCCATATTCAGTTTTGACTGTGAATGTAAAGTTGTGTTATATGTTGCATTATTTATTGTTGTTTTATTTTTCTAAAAAAAGTTTATCGATACTTGGCGTAATTTCTACAATATATTTTTGCGTTTAATTTTACGATTATTCTATTTTTTTTTAAATCTAACCATTTTCTTATCCATTGACACAAAACCGAAACTAAACAAAAAAAAAGAAACGGATTCCCCACAAGCAGTTCATAGCTCGTATTCGTAAGAAAATAAGAAATCGTCGATCGTGCGAACAAACTTTAACTTCAATGGGTACGTGCGCGTTATGCGCGTACAGTACAATTGTTGGTAATTACGTGCTATTAGAGATCAGTTTGGCGTGGCAGGAATGTGAAACAACGGTGAACGCAAGTGGGTCATTCTTGTGCGGAATGGCCTTGCGACTTGCCTCGGCGACTGACATAGCCCCCCAAGCCCCCCATCCGTTCAGTCCGATGCAGATTAAAGGCGGCCCGGGCATGCACTGCATAGCACGATAAATGCATCATTCAGGTTCAAAATTAACTGTTCGACGTGATTCTTGTTAGAAGATGCTGTAAACATTGCTTAGTTAATTAGGATCGTTTCGTATATTTAAATTCTACTTTAGTCGTTTTTTGGTTAAAAAATACCACTAAAAAGCAGCGTTGATTTTTTTTTAAATCAAAATCGCGGAAAATTTTGCGATCGGTTTTAAAAAGTTTTTCGCATTTAGGTAGGTATGTCAGTCTTGGGTTGTTATGATCGTTAATTTGAGGCTAAAATGACGCCCACGAAAAATCTATATTTTTTAATTACGTATCTTATATATATCTTATTATCTAATATTTATTATTTATCTACTTTAATTATTTAATATACTTTATATTTTCGATTACACGTGTAGAGCCACTAAAATCATTGTACCTACCTAGAGTTGAATTAAAACATAAACATAAGGAGATCGAATCAACATCTTCATTTTAATACTATTGCTATGAAATTCAAAAAAGAATTATAGTTTAAAGTAAAAACCTTGTTTTTCATACTCAACATTTACTAATAATGTAACAGCGGACCGTGCTACAAATATTTCCGTGTAAAGATCATCAGTGTAAGCTATTAACCCATGACATCAGCCCATCTCGTGGTAATTTCCCGTATTATGCACGAACCAACCACGATATAACTACGTTTCCAACATTCAATGTCAAACGAAACAATTCACTTTTACGTCCAAATGAATCTATCATTTGGGTCAATGGGTCCATTGAAAAACGTACCGTATAAATTTAGCATTACAGTGTATTTTCGCGGGGATGTCGGCAATAAAGCTGATATATCCTCTAATAATTCTAACGAATGGCCGGCAGACCTGACAGATCAAATGCATCTGAGCGCACGGTGCGCGCTCGCCTACGCGCATGCATACATCTGACGTAAGGCCTGCAATCGCCTTCACGTTACGTACCAATCATTACTGCCACGGTTTAATCCACACATTCCTTATGTAATGACAAATATCATCGATCAAATACCATTAAACATGTTAAAATACTTGTTTATTATTTATCGAACGTTATTCTAATATAAAGCAACTAGTTTATTTTGCAATCAAACTGAAAATCATGATCGCCTAGTGTTCTTTAGGTTTTTTTTTTTATTTTTATATCTGTTGTACTTGGAGATAAATATGTTTCTTACTTTCTTTCTTTCATACTACACCATTTTCTTTCTTAATACTGCTTTTCTCTCTTTGTTAATCATTTGAAGAGTAGATGAAGCATTCTATTCTGTCTGTCTCCTTTCAAAATGTGAGGGGTGCACCGTACACTACGCTAGCCAAATGCAGATTGGCAGACTTTACACATCTATATGAACATTATGGAGAACTCTCAGCATACAATTACTTATCTTTGTAATAGCTGAATAATTTAGAAATATTAAGAATTTTGCACTATCATTATTAATATTAAAGTTTAACAATACAATATTCCCAAAAACTAAAATAATTAACGTGCCTTCTAAAGCACCGAACACTATAAAGAGCAATATTTTTAATCTTTCATTTGAACCTTAGTAAATAACTAGTTGAATATTAAAGTTCTACGAAAGATCATAACTATGTAAGAATGCTTCGAGTGCCAATTCCTTTCATCATTCATATCCTTTAGCCTTGGACATAATGCTTTAATAACAAATAGACTGAGTCCTACTAAGATTAATTATATTTTTTTTATTTAGAACTAGTTATTTTTTTTGTTTTAGTTTGTAAACAAAATATCGAGTTAAGTTAGAATAAGATAAGTAAAAGTGTTATTCGAAAAACATTATGAAATACGTTCGCTGTGAATAAACGCCTTTGACTGAATGGCAGCTCATAAATATAAAGACAGTAAATTGTATACATTTTATATTGAATGTAAGTAGAACTACTAATAATAGTGGTTTACAGACAGCCACAATAAGTTATGTCATAACAATAGCTTGGAAAGTGCATCGGTGATCGTGTGACCGTCGAGCAGTAAAAAGTAGGACAAATAATTGTCTCTACTAGATAAGCTGCATTGTGCAATTGAGCGATGGGACATGATAAATTACGTGTCCGCTGACAGCCTGCCAGCGAACTATTAATATGTCCTTGAACACATGGCTTGCCTTACCAGCGGGGTTGCCAGGTGAACGGTTTATGTAGCCCTTTATTCGATAAAATATCGATTCGCGCTCGATTTGCAAATCGATTTGCATCTCCAATTGTAAATAGTTAACAGACTATAATTCAGTTAGTTCGATTTATAAATTCAAAACTGATTCGAATTTCAAAATTGGCGCGCTGTTTCCACCGACTGTAGGTACACTATCAACATAATTAAGGTTAAATCCATTACAATACAGATAACATAAGAAACTAGGTAATTAAAATGAAACAGATAATATAGAATTATCGTTATTATTTAACATTATATAAATTTAATGGCAACTTTCATTTTATTCCCAACCTCTTTGGGTGTTTTTCCCATTCATTTTTCATCTGGCAACCCTGTCTATAGTAGCTTGGAACGCGGTTAATTTATACTGAGCACAGACAGTTACATGGGACCGTATAAATTATAGAAACGTTTAGGTTACTTTTACTGAGCGGAGTGACGGCCGGTCGCCGCAGCCGAGGAAGCTACTACGGTCCAATGAGCACTTTCTCTCTCTGCCTACGTCACGTCCCCGCACTTAATACGGTTTTAGTTTCGACATGCCTGTACTACCACAACGTAAAGGAGACAGAGAAATCACGCCTTTTAATATGTTTAATTTACTTTGAATTGATGTACTGAACGGACTCACATCACTTTTAATGAAAATGAGCGTTTTCAGGAATGATTTAATTGTGGTTTAGGAGTAATTAAAGTTTCATAATGATTTTGGGTTACCTACAGCACTATTTACTGCTTTATGTTGCATGCAGTTAATAAGCGTTCAGTTTAGTTATGATAACGTGAGGGTTTGTGTTATGTTACTGATGTTGCACTTTACATGGATGCAGTTTAGATGATATGAATGTTAGGCGGGTTATGATCGCGGTATCGCACGTGCAAGTCACTGTAGGGTCTCCGAACGAGGCCGTGGCTACGGCCGTATTCTCGTGTATCTAGTTTTAAATAATCGTACAGTAGGTGCGCTTGCGCAACACAATTCCAACGTTCTAGAAGCGACACTGACACGACACTGGACACTTCACTGAAGGCGCAAACGTGCAGAGGCGGCGCGCGCGTTCGCACCACTGCGATCGTTCCACTTTTCCTTCCGGCGGCAAACGCGCGAGTTGGCAGCGGCACGCCTTGCATAATACGGTTTCGCAAAGCGTCGGTGCAGCGAGCCGGCTTGAAATACGCCGCTCCGACGGGGCCGCGTTGACGCAACCGCGCCGCTCGCCGGCGGGGCCCGAAGCGCCCCGTGCGGCCCGAGCACACCGTCGACAGTCGACACCCTGCCCACCTGTTTCCCCCTACATTTCTTCTCACGTATCACTTTCCCTACCTCACTTTCATACTCGTCGCGTTGCGAACGCACTTGGACGAATGAAATTCATCCGATCGCAGCCCGCGGTTGATAAGCGCACGCGCTCGGAACCAGATGCATCGGTAACTAGGCCATCGTACAGTCTGCCGCATTTTGTTTATTGCACACGATTTGGGTCGCAATATCCAGACTTGTCAGCCGAGCGGATATATGAATGTGACTAATACGCGCGTCTATATTGAAATCGTGGGTTATCCGCAGGAATATTCGTTAACCATCAAACGTAAGGCTCGTATGTCGGTTAGAATAATGTCGCCGCGGGCCTCGACGCCACAAATAGATGCTCCATTTCGACGGCCGGCTCACGGCGATACGCGAAAACATTGCAGAAATATTTCTGTTTTATATTCAGGGTTCAATAGCAAACCGCTCAATGATTCGGAAAACGGGTTCATTGTCTCGTGACATAATCGACGGTTTTGCTTCACGTAAAAAGTGCTCGTAAACGTGGGTAATTATCTATCGAAAAGCTGATAAGATTTCCGGTGTCTAATATGTCCGCGAGTAACCAGTAACCAGTCCGGTTGTTGCGATTGCGCGGTTCGGAGGTTCGTTTGCGTTTCGCGTGGCCCTAATAACATTGTTCTGGAATGGCGACCTCGGGAGTCGCGGCGAGTTGGCCGCTGAACCAATAAAACAATATTTTAGTGTTGCCCGGTTTACGCCGTACTATGCGAGCTCAAGGCCGGGTGAGTCACGCTCGTCTATCCCCCGACCACGGATCAGCGAGCGACCGCGTGTAGCTCCACGGCTTAGGATCACATATTCTGACCAACTATTCAATTTACACAATGAATGAATTACTCATTACACTTTTACGAGTGATAATATCGTATCAGAAAAGATACGCGATATGTGTTACGTTAAATAAAAAATAAAATATAATTACTGGATTCATTTTCTGATTAAAGCTAATAGAGATTCGCTCAATCGGTTTGATCATCGTCCCCCATTGCAGTTCTATCTGCGTCATCTCAATAGGAAGGTTCATTCAAATGTTTTTCAACTTCATACCTACAATGCAATGACTGTCGTGACGTATTCGCAGTCATTGATGATATTTACGTAGTTTTTATCATCACATACGTACCTAAAACATAAAATAACGCGATTTTCGGCTTTTTATAGATGCTTCATGTTTATTAGAATTAGAACAGTTTGCACAACAACAATTTACCTACTTTAATTTGTAACAAGAGTAAATATTTCAATTTTACAAACGTCTTTATTTTAAGCTATTGTCAACAATTCCTTGATATGATTTTAATCAATATCAAATAACGCTTTTTAGGCAATTTTATGAGCATCATGGTATTAAAGGTATTTATATATAATTATCTTACCTAGTTATTGACATTTTGACTAGGGTTGCCAACCGTACTATATTATATAGTATTGTACTATATTTCCGGGTCCCGTACTATATACTGTTGAAGAAATATATAGTACGCGAAAATACTATATTTCAGTACATTAAGGCAATGTTCATAT
>DWKA01002215.1:0-10991 GCA_018249155.1 Panoquina ocola ocola
CCTTGCCACGATCGACTGGACTTCTTGTCGCGATCGACCAGTCGATCGCGATCGACCGGTTGGGCACCCCTGGTATAATTTATAGTAAGTTTTCGTCATAAAGATGTTTTTACTTAACATGAGTTTTTAAGTTTGGAGTATGGACTTTCCGTACATTTCATTTTAACACAACTACCCATAAACGAGCCACTAGTTTTACAAAGTCTACTGAAATGACGACGCACTCGAATGACGGTACGTACTACCCCGTAGTACTACGTTAAGAACAAAGTGTATCACTGGATGATTGCAGTGGAAAACGCTTGGAGGCTGCACACTGCACAGGTTCATATTTTCATAACACTTAACGTAATACCACGTAATACCAGTGGCATCACTGTAATACCTGTACAGTGTACATACAATGTAAAACGAACGGCTACTCGTCATGATGACGTGAAGATATTATAGTTTTCATTGTAACTGATAACGTTACACGTGTCACAAATACGACAAACGTAGGTAAGCATGTATTCACGTGAGAATACAGATGGAACATGTAAGGATAAATTGAACTGGAAATAGTTTTATCTTTTGGAAGATATTAATACATTTATGAAGATAATTTTTTGCCTCTACCACCTATTTCATTCCAGAAAACCACGCACGAGTTAGGATCGATTGTATAATTTTGTGATACAGTAATCGTCCAAATGTGGCCAAATACGTATAGCATCTACAGCCGCATTGAGACGCAACTAGGTCATACTGAACATATTATTAGTTTTTGTTTTCATTCAATTTAAATTTTCGTGGAAACATGGAAAATGCCAAATGGGAATGCAAATACTCCGCGGCCGCAAAGGCGACTTGCGGCTCGCGGCTCGCGTCATGCGACATGCGGCTTCGAACGACAACAAAACACTAGGCACGGTGATTCTATTTCAAGGATGTTACGCCTGTGCCAACCTACTTCTGTGTGAAGTAACGTAAGTCAAATTTAAATAACAAAGTGATACAATTAGTAATTGCGCACTGCTCTGCGTCACCTACCCACAATAAACCACAAAAGACATTTTAATCTGAAATTTTTTTACTACTGATTAGGAGCAACGAGCAAGAAAGTTGAAAAACATTATTTCTAAATTTTTGTGTACCGGTTAGGACATGAAAACCCGTAAACGAATTTCGAAGTAAATCATTTAACTTAGATACCTATTTATTTTCAGTACTAACTGCAGATGACATTTCGCAGAATTTTTCATTCCGGGAAATAAAAGGGTTCCCACGAAAACGAGTATGAAAGTTTATAATACAGAATGTTTAAAAACACGCAAATTGACTTAAAATTTTTCACAAACTTTTCCCGAATTTATTTAATGAATCGTTTCCACTTGTCCAATATTAAATATTGGGTGAAAATTAAAACAGTTTACCACAGATGTTATAAAATTTTCAAGGACCATTTCGAGAGAAACTTATGATTTTATGGTGGATTAAAGAACATGATAAAATTAAAATTTCTTCAACGTTCTTCAATATGTTCTATGGCTTGTATTTTTATTCGACAAGAACAGAAAAATCTGGTGAAGCGACATTTTATTTCAATGAAAAATTCATTTTCATCTTACTTAACTCGAATAACATTTATCTCCAAACTCAAGTTCTGTCAATCATTAAGCGAAACTTAGGAGAATAAGTTGTATGACTTTATGAATATATTACTTAGGTACATGTTTTGTATCAATATTTATTTTAAGGCGCCGACACGACACGTAACCAGGATTCGGTTAAAAAAAACACACACCGACGAGTACGTTTTGTAAAATATTCATGTAACAATCTCAACAACAAATCGAAAAGTCAAAAGTAACGTCCTTCTCATCGCTATTTTTCTTAAAGCAATAACTTTGACTTTTGCCTTTCCAATTGTATTTCATTTGAATTACAATAGTAAAATTTCTTCAAATGGCCGTTACTTCCGTAGCCGTCGCTCTCGTTTGTCATTTAAATTGCCGGCCAATTATACTGCGATCTTCTTTTGTGTATTCTTAACGACATCGAGGCTGCCCGGTGCCCACGTGAGGTTTGTCTGGTCCTATTACCACGCGTGTCCCCGCGTGAACGTGTGACCGTCTCGATGTTGCTAGCATCACCTTTACTATTTTGCCAGCATTCTTAAAATTGACAACGTATTAATATATTCTTCCTTGAAAAGAGTTTCATGAGATAACCAATAATTCCAAGCGTTGTCATCTTGCTAACAATTACAGAAGCAGAAAAATAATTAACTTATTTATTAAATAGATACATTAAAAATAGACGCATTGTATTAAAAATAACCTACTTGCACAGACATTATGTTAATGAGTACTTTTGTGTTGACCCGCCGCAGCGGGCGCAGCGGGGGCGCGCCCTTATCACAATGTTTGCTTGTTATCGTGGGCTTGCCTACCCAGTTTTGAATCCCTTGGGGTGAATTATTTATGATTAAAAGTAAGTATGCACTAAAAAAAGCAATGATAGCCTAGCGGTTTGAACGTTGGCCTCTCGAACGGGAGGTCGTGCGTTCAAATCCTGCACGCACCATTAATTTTCTATAAGTTATGTGCATAATTATCACTTGCTTCGGTGAAGGAAAACATCGTGAGGAAACCTGCATACCTGCGAGGTCTTCATAGTGTTCTTAAAGGTGTGTGAAGTCTGCCAATCTGCACTTGGCCAGCATGGAAGACTTTGGCCTATTACCTCTCACATTGTGAGAGGAGACCCGAGCCCAGCAGTGGGACAGATATGGGTTGTAATGATGAATAATGATGCAAGAAAAAGCACACATATTCAAGGCTCCCCCTCAATACGCCCATATTTGTTATGCTAAACATGTCTCCGAATATTGTACAAAGTTAATAACAGGCTTAAAAGTGTGTATTGTTGTATTGTTGTATCTACTGTTCTCGGTGTTCTGTCAGCTCAGAGTTACAGCCATGACAGAGATTTGTTAACCCCCGACACAGAATGGCGGGTGTTGTAAATTTAACGGGTACGTATATTTGTACTCGTATTATGTCGATCTATGCCATCGTAGCTCGTAAACGGATTAACTGATTTTAAGTTAGTATATTATTTTTGAATAATTACTTGATCAAGAGTTTAGTTTTTTTTTCTAGTTTTACTTATGGTTAACGAAAATTGGCTCAGCTACCAGAACATCATTGATTAAGGTAAATACGACCCTGAACGAATGGTTCAGACCATGATCATCATTACAACTCATATCTGTCCCACTGCTGGGCCCGGGTCTCTCCTCACAATCTGAACAATATAGGCTATAGTCCACCACGCTTTCTAAGTGCAGATTGGCAGACTTCTCACACCTTTGAGAACACTATGGAGAACTCTCAGATGTGCAGGTTTCCTCACGATGTTTTCCTTCACCGAAGCATGTGATAATTAACTGGTAATACGCACATAACTTACCGAAAATTAGTGGTGCGTGCGGGATTTGAACGCACGACCATCGTCTACTATTCCACCATCATCGAGTGAATCAACTCTTCCACAACATGCAGCAGAGGCATCGTTACGGTGTGTCGTGTTTGTACTCATTGGAACGTTCTTCAAGTTTTTTTTTACTTTCAGTGAATTTTCTGAGTCTTCGTGGCTGTTGACACACATATTTCATTCACAACAATTTTCGAGATAACAGTGTAATCCTATTGATCAAACAATGTTTGTTGTTAATCGCCCACATCATATTTTGTTGTTGATCGTAGGATGGTGTGGGCGGAATGCAGTCCCGATAGTGCTTTATCTGTTACAGTTAAATAACGAATAAAATCGAATGGTGCTTATTAATAAGTTATGATTAAATCGGACTAACCATCAATTTAATTTACCATTGCACTGACGTCGACTATAATAATAAATTAATGGTAGCCGATATACATTTTATTAATGGAACTGAATTGTGTACATGACTTGATTTAACATTATTGCAGTCATTTGAATAGTTCTGAGTTAAGGCTCCATTACATTTAAGAGATATCACTGGTTGGAACATTCTAACAAAATAATTATGTTTTGTTATGAAACGTTTTCCATCACACGATTCCAAATTATTTTGTGAGTTTATATTTCCTGTAAAGTTAACATCGAGTCCAAGGTTTCGAATCCATTTCCAAAGAATACAATTATATTTCAGGAAACCAAGCGCCTGCGATCAACAAATTGGATTTTACGCACAAAATATTCTCAATTTAATTTTACCAAAGATTTTGTTTACCAACCTCTATGTTTATAATTCACGTTATACCTTCGCGTTGATGTACCTTGGTTGATGTACCCCAATTTGTAGCCTTTGGGTTTTTTGAAGAGAAAATAATACTGTATTTACTAGGTACATTTGACGTAGAAGTGTCCCATAATCTCACGGCCAGTCCAACAACACGTGACCTGTTTTTCAGGTTTAAAAGCGTCGGCAGTCGGGCCAGATAGCATTCTGTTGTTGTTGTACGATTAATCTCTGGAGAGGCCATCACCGGCATTAAACTAGATCGTAAAGCCACCCTTAAACAACTATAAATCTTATTATAATAGCTTATTAGTATTCCTGCCGCGCCGCCTGTTGTAATTCCCTTCGTTCCCGGCGCCTGACAATATTGCACCGAATAGTTTTTGATAACGGTAAACATTTTCTGAACATGTTTAAATGAAACTGATTGGAAACTTTCAATAATATATAGATTGACCTGAAATAATTTGGCCAACTGTTATAGATTAAGCACGTGAGTAAAGGCCGTTTCTAAATCGTATCTCCTACTAAAACCTGCTTGAAGCAACAATATTTTGATGTAATGATTTTTTTTCGCATCACGTGCTGGGATTTTTACTTTCTTAAACTATATAATTTTTACACTTTCATTAAATATTTAACGGCAATGTATGGGCCACCCAGGTGCAGGCGTAATGTGAAGTTAGACCATTAAAATTATTATGTTTTTATATTTCCAGGCGCTGACTTGAGAGCCGTCATCTTTGAATAATTATTCGACAAGACACCAGTAAGTACCTATTTGTTATTAAAGCGAAGAAATCTTAATATTAAATGTAATATTGTATAATTAATTCGTTGTTCCGAATATTCAACTATGTATTGTAGGTATTATTAAATTGCGCTAGAGATTCTATTATTGATATTACCTACAACGTGCATTTGAGAATATAACTTCCTTGAAAGACCTTTCACAATATACCTACATTCGCGGAATTTTTAATTTTGTTCTATACAAATGTACAAAACAGTCAAGAAACTTTGAACCAAAAATATCTAAACTTTCTACGACTATTTAGGTCAATTTACTACGTACTTACTACGTACATAGGTACCTATATATACATTCTACGAGTATATTGTTATTTAAGAGAAGCGAGGGCGGGGAGCTAGTTTATAACTTAACTAACTAACAGTCGCAATGAAACAGATATGTTTCGATGATAATATAATGTTGAAGGATTAAATACTATTCTTTATTATATTTACACAAAAAATCCAAATAAATAAAGTAATCCCATCTCAGCTCAGGGCTCAGGGCGGGCTGTGCGCCGTCCGTCCCGCGGAAGTTATTCGCTCGTCTCATCGTCTGCCAACCTTTATGAAATACTTGGCTTGTTTGCGCATTTCAACATCGCGTACCTACCCAGCGAACAACCGTACGTAGCCGAATTTTATATTTTAATAATGTAGGTATGTTACCTATAACATTTTTTTTTTTCAAACGTTCCTCGTAATATTTTATTCAAACGTAAAATTTTTGGAATATATTACTATATATCATCCGCGAATCTTATCCCTTAATTATAAATCTTATTTATTAAAATTGTTAGCCCCGGGCTTTTCAAACGTAGACCAGGTACATAAAAAACAGTGATAGCCTAATAGTTCAACGATGGTCTTTCGAACGCGAGCTCCTGAGTTCAAATCCCGCACGCACCTCTAATTTTCTATACTTAAGTTATTATAATTATGTGCGTATTACAAGTTACCGTTATCACTTGCTTCGGTGAAGGAAAACATCGTAAGGAAACCTGCACACCGAAGAGTTTTCTATAATGTTCTCAAAGTTGTGTGAAGTCTACCAATCCGGACCTGGCCAGCAGCGTGGTGGACTGTGGCCTGTATCCCTGACATTGCGATAGGAGCGAGCCCAGCAGTGGGATACGGGGTGTAATGGTGAAAAAAAAATGTGATACATAAATATTGAAACGATGCATATAACCTATACTTTTATATTCTTCGTTTAAAATATTTCCTTTCCAATTGAGACCTACGATAAAGTGTTAAAAATATTCAGCTGAACATTGTCACCTCCTGCGATGTTCAACATTATTGCGAGAATGCACAATTGTCGGTGAGTAGAGCTACCTGTAGCATCATTAGCGCCACCCGGCTGCCAGGTGCCAGCTTCGATACAACAATATAACGAGCGTCTAACAAGCGTATATCATGGTCCTTTGGAGACGAGTGCGAGTCAAAAATATGCCAACAATAGTCGAACTACGAAAACGAGGATCGCGAATATGTTGTCGACGTCGCAACTTATAACACTTGTGAAGCATACTGACGTCTGAATATTAATAAGTACATTTTGTAATTTTTTTAATCATTCAAACTCGTATCAGGAAGTTTCAGGAATAATTTAATTTTGACAGCAGTTTGTGTCGACGTAGCTGCCTTGCTCATTCATTTTGTTACCAATTTACATAAAGTATTAGCTCGTTCAAGCACTGGTTTAGACTATCTAACGAAACGTTAATTACGGATGTATTTCTGTGTAAACAAAGATTTTAGGTGTTGTCGTGTGACACAAGTACTGCTCCCTGTAATCTACTCCATAATATTTATGCACACGGTCTGGGGTCCAAACGGATGGCCTCCATTTTAAACCAGATTTCTACAGCGGTGTGTTTCTTTGTGATTTTAAACCTTCAATAAATACTCAGGAGATGTGTTTGCGGATCGAGGGCGGTTTATCGACGAGAAATCCGACAGATGCCTTCTCGGATTATCATTATCATAATCTTGAATTTAAGTGATAAGCGCCGGGAGGCTTCGATCGCATCTCGGCTTTACGAAGTAGCAGATAAATGAATATTAGCGGATGAGCGTCACCGGGCTTTGTGCTCGGTTTAACACAACGGTATCTCCATCTCTCGCTTACATTCAATGGTGACGAAATTTATGGTTCAATGTTCTTCAACAGATTCTTTGTTCGATTGGCTTCACTAATTCGATCTTTTATATTCAATGTCACCTCTTTCGAATATTTTATCGTAATAATTCGTGCTCCTTTATTCCTCAATTCATTATTTTGTCCGTTTAATTAAATGCTGTCAAAATATAGTTTATTTTGTATTGTATAAGTAATAATGTGTGTTGTAGGGCGTGGGTAACTAATGAGAATTTTGTTATAAACTTCACGTGTGTAGAACCACCTGTACGCATTCTCTCACAGTACTTGCGGTAGTCAGAATCAAGTTCAAAAAGTTTTTAATGAATATTACAATTTTACACGATGATTAATAACAAATTCTTTGAAACTAGACCACATGGCTGTAGCAAAAATTTGCACTTTAATACTTAATGTTTCGCAAAAAGTTTCTTATTATTTTTATAATAATTAAAAATGTATAAATAAATATATTTAATACATCATTATAACCTTTGAACTAAGTAGTAGGTACAAAAGGTGTAGATACTTAATACCAAAAGAGTTTTCTGCCGGTCGACCTTTGATTTTTGAATGAGGTAGGTACCTACCCACAAAACAAAAAGATTTAATTCTACCATAAATAGGATGTAGCATGTAGTACATGTATATACAATTGTACATCTCTTGGAAATCCTTGTCTAGCTTCATGTCATCTGTCTAGATAAGAGTGGTTTTTGTTCTTCTAAATATAATTTCTTTATACTCGTAAGTGACCTTTCACTAAAAGCAAGTAATAACCGAGCGTCGGTCCAATAAGATCTACTTGCAGATAACAATCTAATTAAATATCTCTCAACTCAAATACGTTTAAGAAAATCCGCCGCGGAAAAGGTTTGCTCGAAAAACAAAACAAAAAGGAAAAGAACTGTACGAACCGATCCCCGGAAAAAATCTTTCCCAATTGCTGAAACAGAGATGCTACTTGTCGGGAAATTCGTTAAATTATTGCCTCGTCGGAAGTAAAATATAGTAGGGTCTTATTTATTGCCACAACATTTAAGCGTACGAATATTTATCATTGTAAGACGAATAATTATGTATGTATGAAAATTGCACATACTAAAAAAAATATGAACGTAAGAAAATTACGAGTAGGTAACTACGAGTACAATCAGAACTGGGAGAAATTATTTTTTAAATATTGCATTGTTATTTTGGTTACGGGAGATTTATTTAAAGTACGTTAAAATGGCAACAGAGCCACTCAGCATGGGATGTGACGCGCCGAACAGTTTCCAAGTTCCGCTGTAGATAAGGGTCGGATAATCCATCGACCATTATAACTGTCTAGACGGCATGGCCCCCGACCTCCACAGTGCACTAATTACAAGCACGGCTCAGGATTAGCTTAGCCTGTTTTATAACTAGTCTCTACAAAGGACGGGACATTGATAATTGCACAATATATTTTCACATCGTCAAGACGAAGAACCTAGCTTACAATAAATATTTATTTTGTAAATAATATTTATTGTCTTGTTCACTTATTTGAAATCATTTCAAATTAACTTCTTGTTACAATTGTTTATTTGAGATCAAGAACAAAAAATAATAGGTTCAATTTAAAAATAACAAAGATAACACATAGTCCTAGTGAGTACCTACCTACTCTCGATCGCACACTCGTCGACCGCAGGGAGCCACTTGTAAGAAAGTCTCGTCATTTCGGTCCGATGAATCAGTCTCTATTATACAACTTATCGGTTTTCCACGATAATATATTCCTATGCGCATTGGGCTATTGAGAAAGTAACTGTTAGTCGTGCCCTGTAATATTCTTGTGCCACATTAAACATGTAAACAAATAATTATGTATGTCGATTAACAATATGAACATACACGAATATCTATATATATTGTGAAAATGATATAAAATATTGACTGGAGCGAGCCGACGCGCGACGGCACCGGATTGCACGCGTCGATACCACCGCGCGGAACACTGCTATCTATTACGATTTTATTTTATTGTGTGAATGTTAAGGAATCCTCAGATATCATTGATACATCATAAATATATCATATAGGTCGAGGGTGGTTTGATACAGGGATTGGAGATGATTACTTTTCATGATTCGTGTTTGTAAAGGACGTGATATATTAGCGGCTGAACGGAAGTAAATACTTTATGAAATGAAAATTGAAGTATGAGGACTTGTGAATCCTTAGTTGCCTGAAAATAAAGAATAAATAAAAAAAATGTATGAACGCATTTAAAACATTATAAACTCTTGGAAGATCGCTTGTATCCAGTGAAGATATTAGAAACATTACCAATATACTTCTGGGAGACGATAACTCTTTTGACGATACAGATTGCATCAAGCAAGCTCCCGTTTCAGGAAAATGTATTTTTTTTATGTTCAATAAAGTGTTTTTGTTGTTGCTGTATTACTAAGAGGCTGAAAAAAATAAGCATAGTTCAATAGTTTTAATAGTAACCGCGTAAATTTGTCGTCTTCTAATACCACTATCCTGTACCCGATACGACGCGGGGCATCTGATGCGCCCATGTCCACTCAGTTCGGTAAACTGTTTCACCCAATTACTAAGTTGGTCATCAAAGTTAACGACGGCCGAGTCCGTGTACACTCAATATTAACTGCAAATTAGTCATTCGCGACGGACAAAGACAAATGAGCTGGACCAGCAACTATTGGGTCATTTGGGTCATTGTATGTATCATTGATGCCATCAATGTTGTCATTTGGGACGGTTGTGATGCATTTACTGGCATCATTTATTTTTTTCTTCTTCTAATTGAGGCTGAATATGATCACGTAACTGTAACGTAATCAATTTAACACAAGGACCTCGCTATTACAACACTCTTTTTGGCCAATAATCTCTCCACCAATTCGTATCCGAGCATCGTGGTAGAGTATGCAGAGAGACCTAAATATTCTGACTTATGAGGAGACCTGTGCCTTGCATTGGTTCCTTAACAGAAGCTACTAAAATCTAAACACGAAAAAAATACTTTGTGTAAATTGGAACTACTGCTTGAAATTGTGTGTCTGCCGGCACGACGCCAAACTTTCCTGTTTACCGCGGCAGCGGGCGAGGGACATCCGTGGAGCTATCAATCACGGCCCGCAGTGTTATTCCATAAATAATTGCCATAATACTGCGCGGCAGCGGTCAACACAGGCGACCTTTTTACTGCCATAAACTTAATGTACCACGGTGCTAATGGGTTGTGGAGGTCGTAACGTCTCTTCACGCTGCTAACCGCGATATGAGTTGTTCATTCTGTGATACTCGCTGCAGTTTTAAACTGGGAAACTTTGAGTGATAAATGTTGTCTGGCGTTGGTCTCATACATTTTGTATGTTTTGCTAAAGTTATGATAAAGTATGATATTCAGTTGTAGGTATTAGGTACGAGTGGATATGTTAGTGATTTTCATAAAATATACAGGCTTATTTTGAGTGCTTGTTCAGGTTTTCAACACTATCACAAACACTGTAGACCAAACTGTTGCGTAGAATGATTATTGCCTTCAGCTTGTAGCTTTAACACTAGAAAGACGGGAGCAGTCATTTGACCGGATTTGCATTTTAAAAGTTTATTTATTCCAAAACTTTTTGACTAAGTTTACTGATAATTTGTGACTTTTATTATTACGAAAAGACCCTTAAAAATACATGACCAAAACATTCTCAGATTATTTGTTTACCGTTTAAAGTGATGATATACCGATAAAGACGGCGACAGTCATTTGACTGCTGTAACTTAAGTAGT